>JBBPJO010000199.1:0-20843 GCA_038088815.1 Boletus nobilissimus | reverse complement strand
ACTGCGGATGCTGCGCATCCTTTCCTTATTTAGAAGGGGCCTACCATATATAAGGGTGCTCTCTCGCTCTCCTGTAATTTCCCTAAGCTAGTTCTATGCAATATCAGTGTAGTTTCTAGTAACCACCGAGTCTAGCGACGTTCCTAGATAGGTGAGACCAGCTTAGGCTTCACGTCATCTCGAAGCTCGGCATCGCTCCTCGAGGATTCCTCTACTCGTCACTCGCTCTCACTTCTCTACGCGCAAACTCTTCTCTGTGTCGCAGCACACTACGTCACTACTACACTGTGCGTTACAGATGGTGCTCGCCCACATCTCTACACCTGGGGTTGCTTGAGGCACAGAGCTTGGTCCCTTGTGATCTGTTAATTGCCTTGATGGATCTTACAACTTCTATTTCATTTCCAGATTGTGCACCATTATCTATCACTGTGTCAAAACTCACAGTATTATAACAAGAGATGGTTATGTCATGCATTTCCTTCCTGGACCTGTCTCCTGTCTTTTTATCTATCTTGTCAGTCCTATCCAAGAAGTAGTATCGGCATTCACATGTCAAGTGTTCCCAAGCCATGTCAATGTTTATAGAGACTATCTCTATGTCATTCACAGAAAGACTGTTAATAGCAGTGCTTTTAGCAATGTCCTCCATGCTTATTCTACAGAGTATCTTCAAATACTGCTCATCCTTGCTCCATTCCGTCAGGCTCTCAAGGCTATTCTGTGCACCATTTTCCATTATCATGAGGACACTACCACTTCCAATGATCCTATGGATATATCATTTAGACATTCAACAGCTACAGGAAACTCCTGATACAGCCTTGTGTATGACGATTTACCTGGACTTGCAGAGAATGTATATGTCAATGCTATGGAACTTGCACATTGTTATCATTCATGGTTGGGTGTTGAATCCTCCTTGTGTTCATCTCTCTTGAATCCATCTCTTTCCAAAGACAACTCTGGATGTCCAGACTTGTCTGCATCTTCTTTAGAGGATGGTCACCTCTTCAGTTGTTTGGAACATGTTCTTCCTTTACTCGAAACGGCCTGTGATCAGTATGGTACTGATCATACGACCATGAAGGACAAAACTATATACCATTACCTACCCCTCATTCAAGATACAATATCCACCACTCACTCACTCAAAATTCCCTGGTCCACCCATCTATGTCTACCACCACCACCAACCACACAAGAGACTGTGTTGATCCACAAATCTTGAGTCAGTTATCTTTGGTCCTTGTTTAAACATCCAAATATATTTTTTCAGGTTATTAGAGCAAGGTCAAGTGATCAAGGTTGTTTGCTGTAGGCATCCTCACATCCTTGTTGTTTTGCATAGTGGTGGAGGGAAGTCTGCTGTCTATCAAGCCCCTTGCTTCTCCAAAGACAATGGGCTTCGTGTGATGGTTATCCTCTGCATCTCACTAATGGACCAAGCGATCTCTGACACATCTGCAAAGGGTATACCTCATTGCATTTGGTCTCCATTGACTCCCGACATTGACATTTTCCAAGCCAAGTTGATCTTTGCAGCCATCAAACACGTCCCTATAAAATGTTTTTGTGAATGGCTTTCAACTTGTTTCAGAGCTGGGTACCTCAATGGAATCATTATCGACAAGGCTCACAACATCCTTCTCTCCAGAGACTACCATGGTAGTTTCTGTGAATTTAACTCCCTGGGCGATATTGGTTGTCAGATTATCCTCTTGTCTGCAACCATCAGTCCATCCATGGAACCTATGCTATGGAAAGTACATATTGACTCATTCTAAGCAATCTAAATCTCATTTGGTTAGGCCATTGGCATAGACACCCAATGTCAACCTGTTCATGTGGTCCAACAACCCATCCTCTGGATGCACTGCATATCCTACTTACAAAGTCCTGCAATGACAGGCATGAACCACCACCACCACAGAGGAGGAGGATGAACTCTCGGCTTACCTAGAAGGAATGGGTAGCATGGAGAAAGGCACCATGATCAAGATCCTCAAAACTGCTTTCAGGGAGGGCAGCTTGTCTGCGGACAAGGAGGAAGGCTACCAAGCCATGGCTGATGTGAGAACAGCCACTTACCAAGAGTGCCAAAAGGAAGCGACCAGGGCAGCACCACAAGCCAGGGCTGTATGGTCTGGACCATGGAACAATAGATGTTCTGCTATCGTGCTGGTGGACCTCCGGACAACCACCCCGGAGAAAGTCCCAGATCATTATCTGGGCACGTATACAAATGGTGATAATTTCCAACCAATACTGGAAGTGGATGCAGCTACTCCCAAGGGTCAAGGGATGGGGCTTGGACTGCAACCTTCTTCTCAAGAGACTGCCACAAGATACACAGTCAAACATGGAATCAAGGTGGTTAGAGCGGTGAGAGGAGAGGAAGGCTCTTGAAACTGACTGAGGCAGAGTGGGACCTGACCCACCAACCACATACAGGGTATCCCTGGTTTCTGCAAAGAGGCATGTCTGATACCTGGACCCAACCAGGAGACATGGCCTGGAGCTGGAACTGACCAGGGTTTTTGAAAGGCGGGAATGGGTCAATGTCATCACCCACCTATAATATTTCTCACAGATGTTCTCCAGTGTTTGTGTCAGGAGGTAGCTTGCAATTGATCACTATGCCAGTTACTCTCTACCCCCCTGACTACACTGCATTCAAAAGTGTTGACACAAAAGCCCCTATCGACTCTGGGGCAACCAGATGTTTTATCGACTATGCTACGGTAGTGGCATGCAACATACCCACTACACGACTCAAGACTCCCCTGTGGGTGAGCAATGTTGATGGATCACCCAATAAAAACAGCCTGATATGAAAACAGGCATCAGTGCTAATGCAGCTTGGAGAAACCACAAAACTCCAAGACTTCCTTGTTATTGACTGTGGCAAGGACGAGATCATCCTAGGGCTCCCATGGCTCTGACATTGTGATGTGGAGATTAACTGGAGTACAGGAACCGTTCATATTCATGATACAGAACTGACTGTACAGAAACAAATGAGGGAACAAGAAGACATTGAGCCAAGGCACATACTATCAATATCTTCAATAGGAAATGCCAGATGAACAAAATATGGTGACAATGAGCTCTGTGGTGAAAGCAAAATGTCAATCTGTTACTCACAGCAAGGACCAATGAGGTTCATCTGAAGGTACCTGACATGGACCCAACCACACAGCAAGAGGAGATACGAGCACTCATAGAATGTGAGGAGGATGACGATGCAGAGCCAACCAGACCATCCATTAGAAAAACTACAATTTCGACTTCTCTCACCCAGGATGTGAAGAAGAACAAGACAGAACTCCTGTGGAACTTCCAAGATTTTAAGGATGTTACGGTTTATGAGGGAGTACACTTTTTCCTTTACGCTTTTTCGTTCACTCGACCTCTAGTCTCGTTCTCTTCACCATATGCGGTTGTATTCGTAATGGAGTCGTCCTCCATTATACCAGATACGTTCCCCGACCTCTTTCCCATTCCGTCTCACACGGCGCCCTGCCCTTACCTTATTTAGACTTCCTTCCCGCTCCACCACAGTTGCCTTATTCAGACTTCACTGCCTGCGGCATAGCCTTTTATTTATGACTTGTCTTGACTCATTGTGACTCACTACGACTCACATGCTGCGCATCGAGTCATATTCTAGTTACTACGGATGCTGCGCATCCTTTCTTTATTTAGAAGGGGCCTACTGTATATAAGGGCGCTCTCTCGCTCTCCTGTAATTTCCCTAAGCTAGTTCTATGCAATATCAGTGTAGTTTCTAGTGACCACCGAGTCTAGCGAGATTCCTAGATAGGTGAGACCAGCTTAGGCTTCACGTCGTCTCGAAGCTTGGCATTGCTCCTCAAGGATTCCTCTACTTGTCGCTCACCCTCACATCTCTTCTCCTGCTCTTGTCTTTATATTGCAGCA
Source organism: Boletus nobilissimus (assembly GCA_038088815.1). Classification (NCBI taxonomy): domain Eukaryota; kingdom Fungi; phylum Basidiomycota; class Agaricomycetes; order Boletales; family Boletaceae; genus Boletus; species Boletus nobilissimus. The sequence continues at coordinate 16,901 of JBBPJO010000199.1, read as the reverse complement.
CGCTACGTCACTACTATGCTGTGCATTACAAAAGAACTAGCTTTTCCCCTTGTCCCTGCTTTTACGTAGAGGACACTCCCCCTACCCATCATCTCTCGCCTAGGCAGGTTCAGAGTACCCTCCGACTCCGACTCCCCTCCTGAAACACCCACCGTGTCTCAACCTTATTCCTCCCCCCGACTTCCCAGACTTCACCTCCTACCTGACAATCACCCGTTCTATCTCATCCTCCCAGATAGATTCTCCTCCCCGGAGTATATCGCGGCATACCAAGAACGTCAGAGGGCTCTCGCAGAAGTCAACCAGTCTCAAGGGTGGAACACCAACACTCTCCCTTCCATCTCTGAATTAGCTGCCATCCCCCAGGCCTCTGTCGAATCCCCCATCCAAGAGGATCCTCCCCTTACTTTCCACGATCCTGACCCAGAACCAACCAGTGCAGAGACTTCCTACCCAGAACCGACTGTGGAGGAAGATATTGATATTGACCCGGCTCTAGAAGACGACGAAATGGTATCTGAAATAAAGGCCGGCCTTCCCGAAGACTTTTCTGGGGAGGCAGAGGACGCCAACAGATGGCTCCTAACCATGGACGCCTACTTCACTATCAATGACAAGGTGTTCACGGATAAGACCAAATCCCTTACCTTCCTTAACAAGATTAGTAAGGGCCGTGGCAAGACCTTCGCAGAAGGATGGCTGATGAAATTGGGAAACACCCATATCCCAAATGAACTCAAGACCTTCGATTGTATCAAACAGGCTTTTGAGACCACTTTCTCCCCCTACGACGTAGCTGCCAAGGCTAGGATTGACCTCTCCAAACTCCACCAGACTGCTGGAAAAGATGCGGATGGAAACTGGAGCGACAGCTTCGCCAAATATGCTTCAGAATTCCAACTTCTCGCCGAGAAGTCCCTCATTTCCGATAAACACGCCCTCGTGGAATGGTTTATCCGAGGCCTCTCTCCTAAACTTGCAACGATGATCCTATCTTGCGAAAAGATCCCCAATGACTACAAGGATTGGATTAAGAAGGTAGGTCAATTCTCGCAACAACTGCGGAGAATTGGGGACCTTCGAAAGGGTGTACCACATATCCCAGCACCCTCCTCTCGATCACACAAGGACCCGTACGCGATGGACGTAGATGCTGTGTGTCTATCGCCAACTCAGCGCGCTGAGTATATGCAGAGCAACAAATGCTTTATCTGTCACAAGGTTGGCTGTAGGTCTTCCAACCACCATGGAACCGGAACCGACCAGTCCAACTCACATCCCCGCCCGACCACATCCTCCGGATGCACCGCACGTCCTACTTACAAAGTCCCGCAACGACGGGCACGAGCTACCACCACTACAGAGGAGGATGATGAACTCTCAGCTTACCTAGAGGAAATGGGGAGCATTGAGAAAGGTGCCACAATCAAGATCCTCAAAACTGCTTTCGGGGAGGGCAGCTCGTCTGCGGACGAGGAGGCTGGCTACCAGGCCATGGCTGAGGTAAGAACGGCCACTTACCAAGAGTGCCAAAGGGAAGCAATCAGGGCAGCACCACGAGCCAGGGCTGTACGATCTGGACCATGGAACAACCGATTTTCTGCTATCGCGCCGGCGGACCTCTGGGAAACCACCTCAGAGGAAGTCCTGGAACAATCACCAGGCACACACCCCAATGACGTATCTGTCCAGTCAAGGGTGGACACGGATGCAGCTACTCCCCAGGGTCAGGGGATGGGGCTTGGACCACAACCTTCTTCTCAAGAGACCGCCACGAGAAACACAGTCAAATATGGAATTAAGGTGGTAAAAGCAGTGAGAGAAGGGGAAGAGGCATGTGAGATACCTGGAACCGACCAGGACACGTGGCCAGGAATGGGAACCGACCCGTCCAACCGCATACAGAGTGTCTCCGGTTTCTGCGGAAAGGATTTTTGAAGAGCAGGAATGGGTCAACGTCATCTCCTGCTAAATTTTCTCATAAGATATCTCCAGTATTCGTGTCAGGTGGTTCATCACAATCCATATCTATTCCCGTCACCCTCTACCCACCTGACCGAACTGCGTTCAAAAGCGTTGACACAAAAGCCCTTATCAACTCTGGGGCAACCAGCTGCTTTATCGACTACGCTACCATGGTAGCCTGCGATATCCCTACTACGCGACTAAAAATCCCACTTCGAGCGAGCAACGTCGATGGGTCCCCCAATCAAAACGGCCTGATACGAAAACAGGCATCGGTGCTAATGCAACTCGGAGAAACAACCGAACTCCGAGACTTCCTTGTTATTGACTGTGGCAAGGATGAGATCATCCTCAGGCTCCCTTGGCTCTGTGACAACAATCCGGAGGTCGATTGGAGTACAGGAACCGTCTGTCTCCACGATCCGGAACCGACCAGACGGGAACGCACATGGAATCAAGAAGACGTCGCAGCCGAGGCCCATACTTTAAACGTCTTCAACAAGAAATGCCAGATGAACAAATTACGGCGACGAAGAGCTCTGTGGTGGAAGCGTAACGTCGACCCTATACTAACGGCAAAGACCAGAGAGGTTCATCTGAAGGTACCTGAGGTGGAACCGACCACACAGCGGGAAGAGATACCGGTGCTCTTAAATGTGGAGGAGGATGACAAAGAGCCAACTGGACCTTCCATTAAGAAAACTACAATTTCGACTTCTCTCGCTCAAGACGCAAAGAAGACTAAGACAGAACTCCCGCGGGACTTCCGAGATTTCGAGGACGTCTTCCAGAAAAAGGATGACGGTCCCCTTCCGCCCTACCGGTCGTTCGATCACGGCATAGATCTAGACGACTCTTTCCTCCCAAAGGTTGCAAAGGCCTATCCGCTCAACCCTAAGGAGCGAGAGGCGTGCAAAGAATTTATTGACGAACACATGAAAGCCGGACGTATTCGCCCTTCCAACTCTCCCATGGCTTCCCCATTCTTCTTTGTATCCAAGAAGGACGGTAATCTTCGCCCTTGCCAAGATTATCGATATCTCAATGAGCATACCATCAAAAACACCTACCCTCTCCCACTTAATGGCGATTTGATGGACCAACTCAAGGGATCCCGTTATTTCACGAAGATGGACATCTGGTGGGGGTACAATAACGTCCAGATCAAGACCAAAGACACCTGGAAGGCGGTGTTCATCACGCCCTTCGGCCTCTTTGAGCCTCTCGTCATGTTCTTCAGCCTCTGCAACAGTCCTGCGACTTTTCAGTCGTTCATGGACCATGTCTTCAAGGATATGGTAGCGGAAGGATGGTTGATCATCTACATGGATGATATGTTGATCCATTCCAGGGATCTTAACGAACATCACCAGCGAACGAGGCGGGTCCTGGAACGATTGCGCGACAATCATCTCGGCCTCAAACTAGAAAAATGTATGTTCGACGCATCCTCAGTTGAATTCCTAGGAATGGTTGTTCAAGAGGGTATCATCGCGATGGACCCTACCAAGTTATCGGCAATTGCTACCTGGGAACCACCCACTACGGTTCGCGCAGTCCGCTCCTTCATAGGATTCTGCAACTTCTACCGCAAGTTTATTCCGAAATTCTCAGAAATTGCCAGGCCAATCTTGGAATTGACAAAGAAAGGGCAGCCGTGGTCCTGGACGCACGAGCAACAACAGGCTTTCAACCTCCTCCGTCAGGCCTTCACCTCGAAACCCGTACTCACTATGCCGGATACCTCTAAACCGTTCTACATCATGATGGACGCCTCTTTGACAGCTACCGGAGGTGTACTAATGTAGAAGGATGCTAATGGCGACTTACACCCTTGCTACTACATTTCCTGAATGTTCTCACCGGCGGAACGCAACTACAACATCTACGACCACAAACTTCTAGTGGTTATACGTGCACTCGAGGAGTGGCGCCACTACCTCAGCGGGACCGACCGGCCCATAACCATTCTCACAGATCACAAGAATCTGTGTTACTTTAAAGATTCACGAAAGCTTTCTAGGCGGCAGGCTAGATGGCTATTGACGTTACAGGACTACAACCTCTGGTTTCAACACGTACCAGGGAATAACATGGCCCCCGCGGACGCGCTCTCCCGAAAGGATGCCCTGGATACTTCGGATGACAACGCCGAAGTTACCCTTCTCCCCGGGGAGCTATTTTTAAAGCGGATTGACACAGACCTCTGACACACCATCAAGCAATCTTGCTCCACCGACGGCTTCGTCATTGACCAGCTCCGCAAGTTGCACGAGGATACCTCGGGAATCCCTCATTCCACTATCCACAACTGGCACTTTGACAACAACCTACTCTATTTCAAGGACTGGGCCTATGTGCCCGAGGCCCACCGGAACGACCTCCTCCATTCCATCCATGACTCGCCTGCGGGGGGTCATGGCGGTTATTACCGGACCATTAATCAGGTACAACATGATGGTGGCCGGGTTTGACTGCATTCGTCCGCCGCTTCATCCAGGGATGTGCGGTTTGCCAGGCCAACAAGGTCAACACACACCCCACCGTTCCGCCTCTCACCCCCCTTCCGGTCGCTTCCTCCCGCCCTTTCCAGTGTCTGTCTGTCGATCTCATCACAGACTTGCCGCCGTCTAAGGGATTTGATTCAGTTATGGTCGTGGTCGACCATGGCCTTACAAAGGGGGTAATTTTCACCCCTACTCATAAGAGCGCGGACGCCGAGGGCGTCGCACAGCTATTTTTTGAAAAGATCTTCCCCCGCTTTGGACTCCATGACAAGGTTATCTTGGACTGCGGTCCGCAATTCGCCTCGGCTTTCGCTCTAGAACTAGCGAGACTCCTGGATTATGATCCACTCCTCTCCTCTGCCTATCATCCACAGACTGACGGAGAAACGGAATGGGTCAATCAGGAATTGGAAACCTATCTTTGGATCTTTTGCCAAGGAGACGCCACCTGATGGTCGGACCTACTACCAATGGCGGAGTACTGCCACAACTCCTCTGTCCATTCCATAACAGGAAAGACTCCTTTTAGTTTGATGATGGGATACGAGCCGAGGGCTTACCCATTTTTAGGAACGAAAACTTTCCTCCCTGCCCTAGAAAAATGCCTTGGAGACCTCAATGAGGCTCGCAAGGAAGCTACTGCCGCCCACGAAAAGGCCCAACAATATATGCGCAAACGAGTAACTTCTAAATTCAAACCCTGGAAAGTAGGAGATAAGGTATGGCTCGAGGGCCGCAACCTGAAACTCCGCTACCCCGCTCGCAAACTCGCCCCTCAACGCGAAGGGTCATTTGAAATTTCACAGGTTATATCGCCTGTTTCATATAAACTCCGCTTGCCCAAGACGTGGAAAATCCACAATGCCTTCCATGCATCGCTTCTGACTCCCTATTGGGAAACCGCTGAACATGGACCCAACTTCATTCCGCTTCTGCCGGACATAATAGATGGAGAAGAGGAATTTGAAATTGAACAAATTCTAGCTAATTGGGGTTCTGCCCGCCGACGCCACTATCTCGTTTCATGGAAAGGCTACCCGTCTTCCGAAAACACCTGGGAACCCGAATCCAATTTGGGGCATGCTGTGGACCTCCTGGAAGAATATAAGGCCAGGGATCCCATCGCCTTTCCCCCATAATCCAAATCCTCTCTCACCCTTTCGAGTCGAGCCCTTGCTCCTCTATCGTTGCCGTCGCTGTTATCTTCTACCTATGTCTACCTCTCTGAATGGAACCTCCTCCATATTCCCAGTCCGACTCCACTGTCTCCCAGACCGGACCTGCTGAATCCTTTTTGCTTCTCTCCTTGAGAATCCTGCCGCGGCCCAGCACATCTCCACTTGCCCCCTCTATAGGGATAACTCCATACTCCAATCTCTGGGCCTCATCTTTTATACATACACCACCAGACGGACACTCCACGCCCAGCTCTTCCGTGATGGGATCCTGCCTGTCTACGCTGCCGCAATGGAACAGGCCATCCATTCCTCCAGAGACGCTATCTTGGATGCCCTCCATGACCATGGATTCTCCGATGTCATTATGGCAATCCCCTCCAATCTGTACATGCACATTCTGCGCCCCCTCGTCAACACCCTATCAGTCAACCTTCGAGGTTACTACATGGACGACCACCCGGGCAACGCCTGGGATGGGGACACTTGGGCCCGCAACCTTCGAAACCCCATCTGGGATGATGACTCCACCGTCACCCTGAACGCCTCGTCCTCGGACTCCTCCTCAGCTGATGACTCTGTCGCTACCACACCCCTCCCTGTCCCTCCTCCGCCAACTCCCACAGCTGGACCATCTCGCCGATCAAGAAGTATTGACATTACTGGAGGAACTAGCTGCACTCCTGTTCCCGGACCCCTCTCCTCTCTCCCCCACAATGACCTAGAGGTCCTCGCTTTCCTCACCACCATTCCCCTCCTTGGACGAGGGACACCCGCTCCCGAGCCCGGCAACATACTCCCCGCTCGAGAACATCCCACCACTCCAACTCCCACCTGTCGTCCTCGTCAATTCAATTGATGTGGCAAGGGAATTTCATTCAGACTCCCTAGCTCCGCAGCCCGAACTGTGGGGCAATGTTTTCAGGGAAATAGAGGAAAATCGTGACAGGCAACTCCGTTCCCCACCTCCAGTCGCACTAACAAGGACTTCATGACTTCACCCTCGCCGGCGCTTGGGTCAGAATTGCGCCCCATCAATGTAGACTCGCTCCCCTCTCTGCCTCCTACTCCCTCTCATCCCGCTTGCCCCGCCCTAGGACGTTGCTTCTCTTGCAACCAACGAGGACATCTTCGCGCCAACTGCCCCCACTATGAGTGCCCCTTTTGTTGCGTCACTGCCCCCGGCCATATCCAGGCCTACTGCCCTCGCCGCCGCTGTTCCTCCTGTGGAGAGCTCAGTCACTCCGACGACATCTGTCCCCTTCATCGTAACCCTCTTGACGACTACGACCCTACTGACTATGAGATCAACGAAGGGGAGGAGGTGGATTAATGGTCTCACAGGTGCTTCGACGATAGACAGGGGGTAATGTCACGGTTTACGAGGGAGTACACTTTTTCCTTTATGCTTTTTCGTTCACTTGACCTCTAGTCTTGTTCTCTTCACCGTATGCAGTTGTATTCGTAATGGAGTCATCTTCCATTATACCAGATACATTCCCCGACCTCTTTCCCATTCCATCTCACACGGTGCCCCACCCTTACCTTATTTAGACTTCCTTCCCGCTCCGCTGCAGTCGCCTTATTCAGACTTCACCGCCTGCGGCATAGCCTTTGATTTATGACTCGTCTTGACTCGTTGTGACTCACTACAACTCACATGCTGCGCATTGAGTCATATTCTAGTTACTGCGGATGCTGCGCATCCTTTCTTTATTTAGAAGGGGCCTACCATATATAAGGGCGCTCTCTCGCCCTCCTGTAATTTCCCTAAGCTAGTTCTACGCAATATCAGTGTAGTTTCTAGTGACCACCGAGTCTAGCGAGATTCCTAGATAGGTGAGACCAGCTTAGGCTTCGCATCGTCTTGAAGCTCGGCATTGCTCCTCAAGGATTCCTCTACTTGTTGCTCACCCTCGCATCTCTACTCCCGCTCTTGTCTTTATATCGCAGCACACTACGTCACTACACTGCTGTGCGTTACAAAGGATGTCTTCCAAAAAAAGGACGACAGTCCCCTTCTGCCCTACCAGTCATTCAATCACAGCATAGATCTAGACAACTCTTTCCAACCCAAGGTTGCCAAGGCCTACCCGCTCAACCCCAAGGAGCAAGAGGCATGTAAAGATTTCATTAACAAACACTTGAAAGCTGGACGCATTCACTCATCCAACTCCCCTATGGCATCCCCCTTCTTCTTCATCTCGAAGAAGGACAGTAATCTTTGCCCCTGCCAAGACTACTGCTATCTCAATGAGCCACCATCAAGAACACTTACCCTCTCCCACTTATTGGAGACTTGATGGACCAATTCAACTTCCTCCCCATACTTGAAAAACACCTTGGAGATCTCGAGGAGGCTCGCAAGGAAGCCACTGCTGCCCAATACATGCATGAATGAGTCACATCCAAATTCAAATCTTGGAAGGTCAGAGATAAAGTATGGCTCGAGGGCTGCAATTTGAGACACCAATACCCTTCTTGAAAACTTGCCCCTTGACATGAAGGACCATTTGAAATTTCACAAGTCATTTTGCCTGTCTCATACAAACTCCACTTGCTGAAGATGTGGAAAATCCATAATGCCTTCCACACATTGCTTCTGACTCCCTATTGGGAAACTGCTGAATACAGACCAAACTTTGTTCCACTTCTGCCTGACATAATAGATGGGGAAGAGGAATTTGAAATTGAACAAATCTTAGCCCATTGGGGCTCCACTCGATGCTGCCACTACCTCATTTTGTGGAAAGGATACCTGTCCTCCAAAAACACCTGGGAACCTGAGTCCAATTTAGGACATGCTGTGGACCTCCTAGATGAATATAAGGCCAGAGACCCAGTTGCCTTCCCTCCTTAAACTCTCAATTTCTTACTTGCGTTTGAGTCAAGCCCTAGCTCCTCTATTGTCGTCACCATTCTCACTGAACTTTTGATGTCCTCCTTGTTGCTTCATGCAGTACCCTACCAACTACCAGTCTGCATCCACCAACTTCCTGATCGCTCCTGATGAATCCTCTTCACCTCTATGCTGGAGAACCCCACTATTGCCTGTGCCCTATTGCACGTACCCCTTTATAGAGACAGCCCGATTCTCCAATCTCTGGGAATCATCTTTCATATGTATGCCACCAGACAGACACTCCATGCCCAACTCTTTCCAGATGGGACCCTGCCTGTCTACGCTGCTGCCATGGAACAGGGCATCCATGCCTCTAGAGATGCAATCCTGGATGCCTTCAATGGCCACAGATTCACTAATGTCCTCTCCTCACTCCCATCCCCCTTGTTCATGCATGTTCTGCAGCCCATTGTTAACACATTGCCTGCCCAGTTATGAACTTACTACCTGGACGACAATGCAGATCACCCCTGGGACAGGAACACTTGGACCAGAGAGATCCCAGATGGACTATCTGGGATGACAACTCCACTGTCACCCCCAGCTCCTCCTTGTCCCCCAACTCCACATCCACAGACCCACTACCTGTCCTGCCTCCAAACCCTTCTGCAGCTGGCAACCATCCCCAAGCCAGCAGTCCTGATACTGCTTCAGGACCTAGCAGCAATATTGTTCCTGGATTTCTCTCCACTCTCCCCACAGATCACCCTGACATCCTCACTTTCCTCACTCCCGTAACCCTCCTCAGATGAGGGACTCCAACCCCAGAACCCAAGCATGTACTCCCTGCTCAAGAACATCCCTCCACTCCAATACCCTCCCGTCATCCTCATAAATTCAAGCGAGGTAACATGACAGTTTGGTTCAGATTACCCAGCTCCTTGGCATGAGCTGTGGGCAAACATCCTGAGGGATATTGAGGAAAGCCACGACAGGCAACTCCATCCAAGACGCCTCCCAACACTGCTCACATTGAGGGGGTGACCAGCGCGAATACCAATCCGACCGGCGTACAACCTGGATACACACGATGAAACTGCCACCTAAACCCACTCCGACCGACGCTCGGATTGAGGGGGTGACTATGAGTACATCTATCACAATCCCTGATACACAGCATCACAAAGGCAGACTTGACTCAACACTGCCGTCTCCTCTCTCCCAACACCACTTCAAGCAAGGGGGCTACCCAGCACACCTTTTCCACCGCTCCAATTAAGGGAGTGGTGCCAATAGATGCAATCCGACCAGCACCAAATCATCAAAGATGTCCAGACCGGCTCAATCTGCACAGTCACAGGTGTCGCCGCTAATGCGCACTCACCAGGCAATCAACCCGACGACGAGACCGCTACTCCATACCAATCGATGCCGCACCAACCATGACAACTACTCACTTCAATAGGCGTGTAAGCCGGGGAACCCACAATGGAACCCATCTCCATCAAAGGTTAAACTGGCTACGGCGTTTGTCAGTTCACTCGATGTGTCACCGGCTCTCTATCATAGCACTTGGGGGGCTCATGATCACATCGCACTACCTTGTTTTTATACAAGCCTTCGGATAATTCGTCTAAAATGAGCATGGGTGTAGCATTCGCTCCGAGTTCATGACTGTTTGCAAATGAAAAAGCATGCGTGATCAAGGAAATACAGCTGTCACTGGGAAGCGAAGGAGCGAGTACATGCCTCCTGGTCTCCTATTGGAAAGTGAGCGCTGAACTGCAAGTATGAGGCGACCAGTAGAGGGGGTTTTTACCTCTCGTTGTGGAGCCGAATGCCGCCCACCATGCTTTTATGCGGAACACGTCAGACTACGAACATTAATCCCGCATGCATTCCAATCGGATGTCAGCTGGCTCCCCTGATATGGCGGGCAGTTGCCATTTCAGGGACGCAAGCAGCCTTGAACATTATGTCTTTTGAGTGATGTGGTATATTGGCCAGCAAACATGTCAGCAACATGTGCACATCATTGTCATTGTCCGAAAACGATGGGATGGGATCCCTAGCCACATACAATGGCTACCTGGGGGCATCGTTCCCGTATATGATGTTACTTCGCCTCTTAGCCATCGGTGGCGCATTGCTGGGGATGGCCTCAACTCGACGGCGCTTGCGCTCCCCGCCAACCTCAGCTTCCTCATCCTTGTCCTCATCGTGAATGTGCTGTCCTAAGCTCGCCACTGATGCGGGGGCTTCCCCATCATTTCCGGGGTCTGTCACTGGGACATAGCCCTCTGGTTCCTTGCTGTCGTTCTCATCGCTGTGCATGCTCAGTGAGCCCTCTTCTGTCGCTTGCAACCTGCATTCCCCACTCCTGATGTGCAGCAGTAATATCTTTTCTAACTCTTCAACCCTCTTTCCCTTTTGCATAGCATTGTATGTAGCCTGTATGCGTGTCAGTTGACAGATTTTTCGGCCCCTGTTGTTGCCGCAAACGCACCTGTTTGGCCTCATTCATATATTCCACCTTTTCCTGATCGACTCCTCGCAGCACTGACGATTTCACGCGCTCGGCCAGTGCTTTCTCCGCCGGTTGCTCACACCCCAACAATGGTTAGCAAACAAAAAAGTCGGGCTGATTCAAGAGGTTGGCCTCACCAACTGACCGATTTCATACCACTCAAGGATTCTGTCTTTCTCACATAGCAACACCTCCAGGCACCTCAACATCCACCATCTGTGTCGACAACCTCATCACAGTGGCCTCAAGCTTAGAAATATACTTCTGTGCCTTCTCATTTGCCGTCTTCTCCCCCTCGAGAGCGCTTTCGAGTTCGTCGATTTTTGCCCTGGCTATTTTTTGTTTCTCCAAGCTGCTCGTTTTCAATTCGGCATAGCATTCGTCGGCCATCTTCAATTCACGGAGCGATTGTGGCTCCTAAGTTCCATAGGGTGAAAAGATGAGAGCAGGGAGAACCGTGAAAAGTACATTGAGGTAGTCATGGTATTTTTTCTCTATTGCCTAGTAAAGGGCATCAGCTAGGGTGCACATGACGAAACATGCGCATAGATGTACCTTTCCTGCGGCAACTCGAATCATGGCTTCCGCTGCAACGTCTGCCAAGCTAGTTCGCCCCCGGTTGCACCACAGACAAAGAGAGGAAAGGAGGGCTATTGGCTCACCTTTCCAAGGCAGCTTGGTAAAGCTCCCTCTCGCGCTCTAATACGCACACGCACAATTCGCTCACACGACAGCGTGCCTCCAGTTCGACCTTGGATGTATCAAGCTGTGCCAGTGCTCCACGAAAGAAGGTCTGGGCAGACAAGCGGATGGTGCGCCGCAGGCATTCCATGTGGTTGCAAAAGAGTGGGGGCCAGTAGTGATGACGTCATGCATAGATGGGAGTGTCAGATCTTTAGAGTCATGTGAAAAACAGTCCTCATCGTACCACCACCAATTTCGTTTTCGTCTGCGATCGACCATATCGGAGTGGACATGCACACGGCTGATGAGATATCGATGACCTTCGGACACTCCAAGACGATGCATTCGCAGGGAGTAACAGACGGGCCAGTATTACGGTGATGCGACTTGTGGCACTGGGTATACGACACAGTAGTAGGGCTTCATTTTTCTTTTTCTCGACTGATCCTTTATCGCGTTCCTGCATCGCCACTGACTCTTCCTTTTGGCGCCCATCGTCCCTGCACCACCCTCGATGACCTTGCCCGTTTCAACGTTGATGATGACACCCAACGAGACACGCCATTTGGGTTTTTGGGTTCTTGGTCGCGAGGCGGTTGCTCCAGGGTTGAACGTCACCCGCTGGCGCGCATGCGCTGCCGCTGTGGCTTTCTCTATGCACGCACGAGCAGTCTAGGAAAAGCGAGAAGAGCGAGAAGGTTATCCCTCATCTCAAAAGGATAATCATGACTCACCTTGCGCTCCTGCCGTTCCTCCTCTTGCACAGCTCTATCCTCCTCATAAACGTCCTCTTGCGCCGCTTCTTCGTCTGTGCTCGCGAAATCAGATTCGAAGACGCCTTCCTCCTCTAAACCGGGCGGCAGCTGCACCAAGGTGGTCAGCGTTACTATCACTTGTACCTCATGCGTTTCAATGCGTTTCATTTTCAGTGTTCACGGTCCTTCGCCATTCCACTCGTCCGCTCGTCCAGCCAATAATCTCCATCACCTCCCTGGAAATCCACACAACACTCACGCGCCCATTAAATCGAAAGACAGGCACCATGGCCATGTCGGTTACTAAATAGATGAAGCTTATCACTGGGGCTATTCGCCATCCACAAATCTTTGCCATAGAAAGCTGTATTGGTCCTGGTGACAGTCGGAACGAATGCATACTGCAGCGGGAGTGGGAGATATGAATGACTATTTTTATCGCACTGTGTCGAGAGAGTAAGGTCAACTGAAGTGGCACTGCTACTTAGCGGTAGCCGAGTACCATGTCACTCCACCCAGGAAAACTCGCCCTAGCTGGTGCTGTATGTCTATCATTCCCTAATTGTCCCCGTTTGACCCCACCCAGATGCTGTCCTTCATCCTCAGTCCATTCGCAGCACCGACATACAACCTCCCCATCTTTCTCTTTGGAACGCTCGTCCACAGGACCAGTGGCGCCGTACAGTCGCTCAAGCTGGTTCGCACCATTCCCCTCGCACTGCAGCACGTGCTCATATCCAAGCACCCTACCCTTCGCAGTTCACCGGCCTCTTGTCTGCCTCCGTTCTCTTTGATATCATCTGGATGTTCAATGACACTGAAACATGTCCATGACTTCAGTGGCCGCATCGCAAAAGGCACTCGGACCTGCAAACAAAGGCCGTGACAAATAGACCGCTCAGAGTCTGGCGTTTCAAAAAAAAAGAGGAGTGACCTGTGTTAGTTCTGCAGATGCATATTTGCTTGCGCCCGATTGAACACCCAAGCGACAACCGGCATGAAACATTGCGCAGAGATCAAGGATCTCATGGGAGAAAAGAAAAAGAAAAAGACAACATGAAACAAACATGCTGAAACCACCTCATCACCTTACTCTTGGTATCCCCTCCATCTCCATCTTCCTCTTGATCTCATCCCTCAGCATCACGATCCGACTGTCCAGCCTCGACGACAAATCCATCCCCCACGTGCACACAGGGTCGTCACGAGCCCCAACATGTCCTTTGCCGCCTTGAACGTATGCGACCACCCTGACACTCCCTTTTCCTCTTCTGAGCTGCCTGCTTGCTCCGCGGGATTGTCTTGCTGTTGTGCAGTGCTTCGCTCGCCCTCTTTCATCTCGAGCGCTGCGAGTTCAATGTAGGTGACGGCGCTGACCCATGTGCTCACCTTGACGTTGGCGCCATGTTTCAAGGCATCGTTGAGGAGCATGCGTCCAGTATTATAGCCTCCTATCGTACGATGGACGATACTGAGGATGAGAGACCAATCAGCAAGCTCGTCGGGCGTGTCGAGATCGAGTGGGATAGTTGTCGGCGGCATATGCCTGCCCATGATTCCAACCGGTGGCGTGAATGCAAAAAATTCTTCAATGTGTGCCAAGGCAGTAGCGTCATCGATATGAGCATGTGTATTCCAGACTATTGGACACTGCAGGTTAGCTTGAACACCAAACAAGCAATCCTTGAGAAATGCATGATTAGAAAACGTAAAGGAATACAAATGACTATGATACACACCCTCCGCAGGACTAATTCTGATAGCTTCCACGTAACGTTCAGGGTTACCACCGCGTTGAACTTGTTTTCGTTTGTAGAATTCCACTTAAAATGGAGCAGTTCAGTGTAATGCACAGCGTAGTAGTGACGTAGCGTGCTGCAATACAAAGGAGAGTTCGCGCGTAGAGAAGAGAGAGCGAGTGATGAATAGAGGGATCCTTGAGGAACGATGCCGAGCTTCGAGACGATGCGAAGCCTAAGCTGGTCTCACCTATCTAGGAATCTCGCTAGACTCGGTGGTCACTAGAAACTACACTGATATTGTGTAGAACTAGCTTAGGGAAAATACAGGAGGGCGAGAGAGCACCCTTATATACGGTAGGCCCCTTCTAAATAAGGAAAGGATGCACAGCATCCGCAGTAACTAAAGTATGACTCGGTGCGCAGCATAGGAGCCACTAGGAGTCAGAACAAGTCATGAAGAGTCATGACGAGTTATTAATAGAAAGGCTATGCCGCAGGCAGTGAAGTCTGAATAAGGCAACTGTGGCGGAAACGGAAGGAAGTCTAAATAGGGATATAGGCGGGGCGCCGTGTGAGACAGAAAGAGAAAGAGATCGGGAACGTATCTGGTATAATGGAGGACGACTCCATTATGAATACAACCGTGTACGGTGAAGTGAACGAGACTAGGAGTTGAGTGAACGAAAAAGCGTAAGGAAAAAGAAGTACCCCCTCATAAACCGTAACATTCAGTCTCAAGTTCGAGATTGGCAAAGCAAGACATACACTTCTTTTTTATGAAAGTCTCTCTGGGCATAATCCTTCTGCAAGTGTCGATGCTCTCAGGAATTTTGTCCAGGAGGTCCTGGGCCGCATCCAACCTGCCAGACGACACATAGCACCCTGAGAGTAGTCACTCAGAACACTTGCTGAGCCTCAATTCAAAATGTCACTGACCTGCAGCGATGAAGAGGTATGTTGCGTGACTCCTACCAGTGATGCATTTTATATGCGAACTTTAAATGACAAACGAACGTAAACAACTTACCAGCCATTCATGTCCATCAATTGCAAAAAGATCTCGGCGCATTCTTCATGTCGTCTGAAACCGAGCACGCCCAGGCGAGCTCAAACACGAGCTACATACCTGAGCAAGTGTTGATGAGCTGCTCTTTTGACAAGAGACTAGAGAAACGGCACACCAATGTATCTGCTTGAGGAAACGTTTCCGGTCAATCGGGTGCAAGACCCCCTTTCAACGTCTCGACTGCACCTTCGACACCCCTTGTCATACGCTGGATTTTCGCCTGAAGGACAGCCATTAGTTGATTGTAGCCATTCAATGGGGGCACCAAGATGTCACCTTGTTCAGTACCCATAAAGTTCCTTTTGAGTATTTTGCCGGAACCCTAAAGTACATTGGGAAGAAGTAACTTGATCAAGAGAGAAATCATGCACTTGCTTACTAACCCTTTGTATTGCCTCACAATATGCTCTTCATCTGCTTGGTATCCTGTCAAGAGCAATACGACGCCGTAGTACGTCATCAAAACTAGCCTTGAATCCGCAGAAATCACCATCACACCTAGATGAGCTTCCCAAAATACACACCCTGCAAACACGGAATGTACGTCCGATCGAGCGGCAGATACGCTCTTGACACTCTTCATCGCCTGCTTCACCATCACGCATGTATCCAACAACTCGGTCAACATCCGACCTAAAAGGCCTTGTTGAACGCTAGGCTTGACGTATATGATCCCGTTCGGTGCGACTGGGAACAGCGGTGAGTAGCATATATGAATGTATCGAGTGAACCGACCGACTCGTAATGTGGTCTTGTAATTTCTCCAACAGTCCAGGGGGCAGGTCGAGATCCATCACCCCCAGCTTGTTGCAGCCCTGAAAGTTAGCCACACGACCTAGACATGTCAAGTAGCAATAATTGTATGCGATCATGATGGATGGGTACAGAGATTGAAAGTCCAGTACAACAAGAGGTCCATTGTAGAACGTGGAGAGTGGTTCCATGATCAGAGGCATACCTTCTGCAGCGTTTTGTTTGCTGACCTGCGATTTCCACCGGTCAAGATTCTTTGGCTAAACAATGAAAATGTATGATGTACGTCTTGTCTAACTCGGTGAGAGAAGCACAAAGTTCTCTGGCTTGGCGATGCGAAACAAGAAAGACTCTACTTTGAATTGAGAGCCACGGCTGATGATGGAGTAGAAATTGACTCCAAAAACATGCGCAAACTCGCTGTCGTCGACCTGTCAGTCATTTGTTATCAATATGGAGCGATAATGGAGGACTTGCGCAGTTTCCGCTGCCATCTCTGCTTCTTCGAGAATGTCAAGTGTCATAACAGTGCGGTCACGAAAATATTCAAGCACGCTGACCTGCACGAAATCAATATTGTGCTGAGTCCTGATACGAAAATCATAATTCCAGAGCAACCCACGGCTGGAATATTCTCATATTTTATACACAGGTAGCCCCTTGTGTAAACCACCTGTCTACCAAGTTTCACCTTGATAGCTTTATTCCTTCCAGAGATATTCCTACATCTCTGAAGATATCCAGTCTATTACCCCTTTCTACCCTAGTATTGTAGATAACCATTAGCTTCCTAAAATGGGAAAGCCCCTGAGTATTGCACAGAGATGAAGTCACCTGATTCCAGCACAGCATGGGATTTAGTGTGGCTCTATTTACAAAATTATA
>JBBPJO010000198.1:0-20896 GCA_038088815.1 Boletus nobilissimus | reverse complement strand
AAGTGGAGATAAGATCACGTGGTTAGGAATGAGTCAGCGATAAGAGAAAAGAAATATAGTCCTGGGCGAGGTTCGAACACGTAGCAATAGTAGTACAAAGAGGAGAAGGTAGAAAGAAAGAGTAAATTGTAACAGGTAAGCTGAGAGTTCATCATCCTCCTCCATAGTGGTGGCTCGTGCCCGTCGTTGCGGGACTTTGTAAGTAGGATGTGTGGTGCGTCCGGAGGATGTGGTCGGGCGGGGACGTGAGTTGGACCGGTCGGTTCCGGTTCCGTGGTGGTTAGAAGACCTACAGCCAACCTTGTGACAGATAAAGCATTTGTTGCTCCACATATACTCAGCGCGTTGAGTCGGTGATAGACACACGGCATCTATGTCCATTGTGTATGGGTCTTTATGCGATCGAGAGGAGGGCGCCGGGATATGTGGTACACCCTTTCAAAGCTCCCCAATTCTCCGCAATTGTTGCGAGAACTGGCCAGCCTTCTTAATCCAATCCTTGTAGTTGTTGGGGATCTTCTCGCAAGACAGGATCATCGTTGCAAGTTTAGGAGAGAGGCCTCGGATGAACCACTCCATGAGAGTGTGCTTGTTGGAGATGAGGGACTTCTCGGCGAGAAGCTGGAATTCCGAAGCGTATTTGGTGAAGCCATCGCTCCAGTTTCCATCCGCGTCTTTTCCGGCAGTCTGATGGAGTTTGGAAAGGTCGATCCTAGTCTTGGTGGCTACATCGTAGGGGGAGAAAGCAGTCTCGAAAGCCTGTTTGATACAGTCGAAGGTCTTGAGTTCGTTTGGGATATGGGCATTTCCCAATTTCATCAGCCATCCTTCAGCGAAGGTCTTGCCACGGCCCTTACTAATCTTGTTAAGGAAGGTAAGGGATTTGGTCTTATCTGTGAACACCTTGTCGTTGATAGTGAAGTAGGCGTCCATAGTGAGGAGCCATCTGTTGGCGTCCTCTGCCTTCCCGGAAAAGTCCTCGGGAAGGCCGGCCTTTATTTCAGATACCATTTCGTCATCTTCTAGAGCCGGGTCAATGTCAATATCTTCCTCCGCAGTCGGTTCTGGGTAGGAAGTCTCTGCACTGGTCGGTTCCGGGTCAGGATCGTGGAAAGTAGGGGAGGATCCTCTTGGATGGGGGATTCGACAGGGGCCTGGGGGATGGCAGCTAATTCAGAGATAGAGGGGAGTGCGTCAGTGTTCCACCCTTGAGACTGGTTGACTTCAGTTAGGGCCCTCTGACATTCTTGATATACCGCGATATACTCCGGGGAGGAGAATCTATCCGGGAGAACGAGATAGAACGGGTGACCGTCAGGTAGGAGATGAAGTCTGGGGAGTCAAGGGGAGGAACGAGGTTGAGACACGGTGGGTGTTTCAGGAGGGGAGTCGGAATCGGAAGGTACTCTGAACCTGCCTAGGCGAGAGATGGTGGGTAGGGGGAATGTCCTCTACATAAAAGTAGGGACAAGGGGAAAAGCTAGTTCTTTTGTAATGCACAGTGCAGTAGTGACGTAGCATACTGCGATATAAAGAAGAGTTCGCGAGTATAGAGATATGAGAGCGAGTGACAAGTAGAGGAATCCTCGAGGAGCGATGCCGAGCTTCGAGACGACGCGAAGCCTAAGCTGGTCTCACCTATCTAGGAACATCGCTAGACTCGGTGGTCACTAGAAACTACACTGATATTGCGTAAAACTAGCTTAGGGAAATTACAGGAGGGCGAGAGAGCGCCCTTATATACGGTAGGCCCCTTCTAAATAAAGAAAGGATGCTGCGCATCCGCAGTAACTAAGGTATGACTTGATGCGCAGCATATGAGTCGTAACGAGTCATGATAAGTCATGACGAGTCATAAATAAAAGGCTATGCCGCAGGCGGTGAAGTCTGAATAAGGCGACTGTGGCGGAACGGGAAGGAAGTCTAAATATGGTAATGGCGGGGTGCCGTGTGAGATGGAAAGGAATAGAGATCGGGAGACGTATCTGGTATAATGGAGGACGACTCCATTACGAATACAACCGCATACGGTGAAGAGAACAAGACTAGGAGTCGAGTAAATGAAGAAGTGTAGAGAAAAAGTGTACCCCCTCGTAAACCGTAACACATCACTGCTGGGTTACAAGTTCCCCTCAATGCTCTTGTTGTTCGATGAGTAGAAACCAGTCACTCTGTGTTCAGTGAGCACAGGTGCACTGAACCTGGATCTGTTGACATGCATCTGCGATGTCCCCAGCCAGTGTTGCAGGATGGGAGCCTGCTGGTCCCGGTTGAGATCTTTGTTTAAGCCAAGGCCGAGGAACCCCGATGGGTGCCATTGCCAAGTTCGAAGCAGTTCCAGGGCTACAGGGGCGAGGGCACATTGCCAAAGGAGGTGGAGACCTTGTGGTGAGTAGTAGTTTAATGTACATGATGAACGTTGATGCTGAGACGACACAAAGTTATTCATCGATCATAAAGCGCAGACGATCATTCTTCCTATACATGGATTTGTGGTACCCTTTCATATCAAGACCATCAAAAACATCCACAAAAACGACAAGGGCGAGTATGCATACCATCAATTTCCAGACACCCAGGTCAACTTGTGGGAAAGAAGGACGAGACTGTATGCACTCTATTTGGGTATTGGTTGTGATGAACTGACGTGTCCCTAGCCATTCGAGAGTCCTAATGTCACTTTTGTCCACTCTGTCAACTGTTTGCTAGACAGCCACTGCTTTCAGATGACGGATCTGAAGAAAGTGGTCAACAAGCAGTAACAACAAAAGGAGATGGTGGACACAATCGAATGGGATGTCTTGGTGGGGCTCAGAAGGAGGCAAGTTCCCCGAAGTGTTTGCATGACCAGCCTGCCACGGAAAACGGCTACCAGGTTGAAATCCCCCAAAACAATTTGTGATACCAATTGCCCATGGGCTCTCAAAAGGTCGGTAGGTTGACTGTGCTTGGGATACACATGTATGCACTAATCATGTTCTGGACAGATGTGCTGTTTGGGAACATCAAGACAGGAAAGCAGAAGGTGCATGTAGTTAGACTCGCTATTCAACTGTATTGCTCATCATGAATCGTGCACGATTTTAGGATACTCAATTCTTGCGAAAGGCTTCTGATGTCCAGTCAAATGCGGTGGGTAATAGGAAATGAAAGCACCAATATGATACATGACGAGGACAAGATTGAGATGGAAAAACAAGAGTGGCAATGGAGGCAGTTGCTCAACGAGGTATTTAAACTGTTTGTGGAGTGAATTGTGGAATTGCTTTGACTTCGGTACGTTGATCTGATCTGCCACTAGACTTTGACTGGATTGCGATCAGACTGGAGGAACTGCCGAGGCCAATATTCCTTTCCAAGAGTTGTCCTGTGCTCGTCTCCACCAGAACGCCCAGGTGTGCCAGTGTTACCTGGGATGTATTTCTTTTTGTCTGTGGCTGGCACAGAGCCAAGTGGGCTTGGCATTTCGGGTGGTCTCATAATTGGGAGCATCAAAGCACTTCTAGTGATGAATATCGGCGAGGACCTATATCATATGTATTGCTTTTTCCTCACACGAGCCTGCTAATCACGTCTACAAAGGCCAATTTCTGTCTGGATATGTCAAAAAGCCCAATATATCGGATGTGGTGATGTTTGCTGGGGCTCTGGTGCAGGAGGGCATTCCCAAGATCCCCGATAACTCACTCATGTTCGAAGAACTGAAAGTCTGCATATGCCCATTCGGTGTCGTCCTGGGACAGACGGTGTATCCACAAGGCTTTTCATTCAAGGTCGACTTGTTGCTGTTCGAGAAGAGGTCCAATGTACATGGTTTGTTGTTTTTAGATGCACCCAAAACTGAAGATCTACCTGTGAGGAATCATGCCAACTATGGAAGACATCGACCACTGATCCATTGAAGGTCCATGGAACTTCATGACTCGAGCTCCAGGTGTGACGCGAGTCCTGACTATCTACAGTCGAGACTACATACTTCCAACTGTACAAATGGGCCAAGCATTGCTATTCCAAAGTGTTGTGTGTACTCCAATTCCGCATTGTCTGTTTGATAGTGGAGAAATCGCTTGTGGCTCATCAAGGCACCCTCATGTTTGAGGCTCTCAGAAAGCTAATGAACGAGTCTCCAAGTCAAGAGAGTTGTTGCAATGAATTTCCCCTGCTTTGGTAGGGTCGTCGAAGCTTTATGAATGCACCTGCCCTGAAGTTGACTAGCTCACCCAGCTGGCCCTTGCAGCAGGGGCCCACGGAAGCCATATCACAGGTATGATCCAAATCTCTTATCCACACCCCCAAAGACACTCTGATGTGCTTCCGTGAACCACAGGAGCGGGGTGGGGAGGGTGCACTGTGTCATTAGTGGATGAAGCTCAGGTTGACACTTTCATTTCCAAGATCAAGGCAAGCTATGGTCCATATTGGGATCTTGAAGGAGAGGCGTTGGAGGAGGTTATTTTTGCAACGAAAACAAGCACTGGTGTGTGTGGTATGTCGATCTGTTGGTCCATTCTATGTTTCCATGCAAGACTAAGCACTCTGCAGTATACAAATTTACAACATGAAAATTTATGTTATGAAAAATATTATGTGAGAGAGCCTACTGTTACGATTTACTCTTTCTTTTTACCTTCTCCGCTTTGTACTACTATTGCTACGTGTTCGAACCTCGCCCAGGATTATATTTCTTTTCTCTTATCGCTGACTCATTCCTAACCACGTGATCTTATCTCCACTTGCTTCGTCAGCGATTCCTTCCATCCGATTCCATTGCTTTCTATAATGTTCTATGCCTACCCTTAAGAGCCTTTCCTTTGTCTATTTAAACCTCGTCGAATCACCTTTGTATTCCCAGTTTAGACCTCCTTGGAATACATCTCTCTTCCGCGCTTTCCAAGCCTTAACTCGTCGACGACACTAGATCGACTCCTTGACCCCTTGAACCCTCGACACGTCGACACTTGATCAACTCCTTGAACCCTTGAACCCTTGAACCTTCGTCACGCTAGCATAGACTAGCGTTCCTTGATCTATTGGACTTCATGCCGCCATTGAGGGCATGCTCACTCAGAACCCTTGACTCCTTTGTGACCGTCCAAGGCTACGTCCGACCCTACCCGGGCCAGTCGTAACACCTACTATCAGATGTGCAAGTCACTGGTACTAGTCACACGCTGAGTCCCCAGGCCGAGAACATCCCTTCACAAGCTCCTCCCGCCAAACACAATCCATGTCTGATTTGGACCCATATGCACCCATATTGCTCTCTCCCAGGTTCAGTCACACCATCATTAGTGATTGAGGTAAGCTGATGCTGTAACATTACAATGGGTTGAAAGTGCTTAGTGTGTGGTGTTGGACTTGAACTTGGTCCTTTATTTCATCAATGCAGGTCCTTCTCCATGGCCTCACCATCCATAAGGTCATCATGCAGGTCAACAGAATGGTGCATACTGGACCTACTGCCAGTGTGGTCAGCTAGTGTTATCACTTCACAAATACACTCCCAGGGATCCCAAGGATCACAACACTATCAGGTACATGAATACCATCATTGGTAGGTATGCCAACTGTGTACCCATTGGGAAACACGTCAAAAATAACGGCATTACGACCTCCTTTGAAGCCCTGGCAAATGGTATGCCTGTGCACCATGAGCATACGGTATCCCATTGACCCACTCCCATGTATGCTATACAACAGAAAGTCCCCAAGTATCCCTTCACAGTGGCCCTGAGGGATTCGACTGTCACATCTGGCAAAAGCCTATGCAATTGGACGACATGAGGCTCTTTACCAAGGCAGAAATACAGTCGATCGTGGCACAAATGGACGGAAGCGCCATTTTCTCACTAACGTCCCCAGATGGTGATGAGGGGTACAGTGGCACCTTGTATCTAGAAACACTTGTGGTGCTAGCACCACCAGTGAAGCCAGACCTGTCGACCATCTCACAGCATGAACTTGGGAGTATCATCATAGTCTATCGTGTGAAGCTCATCGACCTGCCCAAAGGTCAAAAGAAAGTCATGCCAATCAATCTGACACAGGTATGTGTTGGTGGTGAGCTTGAATTTCTATATTCACTGTTGTCAGCACTGGGGTTTCAACCCTGATGTCAGCATGCAAGACGGCAAAGAAATACTCAAGGTTTTGAATCACGATTTGACTACCAAGGTATGCTATGTTTCCATGGTTTCTCTTACTCCCAAGTTTCCAATGTTACCCATCAGGCAAGCCACATTGCTGAGCTCCAGCCTAACACCTTGCCCACTGGGCGATACATCCCCATTGCAGAGGCTGACAACAGCAGTGGTGTACACATCCATGATACCAAGCGAATCAGTGACCTTTTCCCTGGACCTACCTATGGTACGGCAGTCATTCTGCGTCAAAACTCAGGGGTATGGGAACTCACCCAGTGTTCTGCTAGACGATTACTACTTATTAAGCCCTTGACCTGACCTCGAGCTCATTTCTCCTCACTGGATTCCCATTTTGGAGTTCTCAGACTCGCTGGATATCGTCAAAGATGTATTAACCATCCAAAATGACCCAGTGTTCAGACTCTCTCTGGACAAGTCCAGTCTTGCCGTCGAGTTTGACTCAAATTGTAAGCGTCCATGTTCCTACCTTGTCTGTGCTTCCAACAAGTTCCTGCTTCCAGGGGCAGGTCTGATGCTCTATATGAACGACTACACAGATGCAAAGGGATACAGAAAGAGAATCCATGGTGGCACTGGGCTCCAGGGCGATGGCTATATTCCACAATGTACTCATGTTTTGATATCAGATGCAGAGGAGATCGCTAATTTGTCTCCCCTTTCCCCCATCTCACAGCTGCTGCATTCTTTGAGTTTCACGAGGCAAGATGAGTGTTCTCAGAAATTGTTATCTTTGTCCAGGGTGACCATCTCCAGCCATTGTCGGTATTCCTACATCCCATGAGCACGAGCACTGACACATTGTTGATGTTGGATGAGATTTACAACAACTACAATCAAGTGGACATTGTTTCCAGACTAAGCGAAACCAGAGCATGAAAGAATTGTAGCTGCTCATCGCTGTACAATATACACTCCCAATGAATACTGTGGGTTGCTATGCTTCATCATTTTTGAGAAACAGGTAGCGTTTCCACCGCATCCTCCTTAGCAGCACACTCCAGGAAAACCTTCCAGTTCCCAAGCCTCCCAGCTACTTCCTCCCCAGCACTATTTCCCAACCACTGGCCATGACTTGCACTCGGTCATGCCTGCATCACCACATCGACTTTTGTTCTCTTGACCATCACTGGAAGTTCAGGATCTGCCAGGGCAGCAGCAATGTTTGTGAGGTTGAACTGATATCTTCGTCTGGTTCTGAAATGCACAGCAAATGCCATCTTGAGCAAAAGCAAGATTAAAACCGTCAATGCGATGACATGCAGTAGAGATGACACAAATGTCTGCTGGACAGTCGCAATACGACCTGGTATGTATGAGGTACCAAGTGAACCCAAGACGTACACTGAAAACTACATCACAATCATGCCGGAATCATCACTCAATGAGGATATGATACTTACATTTCATTGAAGCCTTCACCATCTCTGTATACCCTTGTGCAAACTGGTTCGTGGAGAGGGGCTTGAGAAGCACGGTCATATTCTCATAGTTTACACCAGTCGGAACACTATCTATCTGGTCTTTTCCAAACACAAAGTGGGTTTGTGTTACAGAACTGAGAGCATTCCACGTGGGGAACGCCAGTCCCAAATCAGATGTTAGTGCAGACAATGAAAATGTAACAAGCAACAATGTCTGCATCCAGTCAAGATTACCCTGTCGAAGGTATGGTGATGCACCATCTGCAAGAGGTTGGACTTCCAGTGTCATTGATCCATGCATACGAATCTCTCATGTTTCAATAGTGAGGTTCAGTTTGCAGACCAAGAAACCGAGTTTATAGTCCGCACTGATGGAACTGAAGTGCATTGACAGCACATCGGCAAAGTCAATGAAGAGACCTGTAGTATTGATAGCCTTCTCTGTGCAATTTGTGGAGACACATTGGATGACCCCCATGACCATGGCGCCATCTGTCGGTAGACTGCCAGTCGTATAGTTGAGAACGGTGACTGTGGTGTCATGCTAGATA
This sequence comes from Boletus nobilissimus, assembly GCA_038088815.1. Lineage (NCBI taxonomy): Eukaryota > Fungi > Basidiomycota > Agaricomycetes > Boletales > Boletaceae > Boletus > Boletus nobilissimus. Next base: position 12,760 of record JBBPJO010000198.1, on the reverse strand, counting down.
TGGAGAACAAAGTATAGACTGCTGTTAAGCGCAAATATGAACATCAGGTGATTCATAGAAATGTGTACATGCATGGAAGTAGGAGCTTGTGACCAGTACTTCCAGGTCGAGGGCTACTAGGAGCACAGTACAGCAGTGTCAGGGACATCAGTACTGTTCAAGGTGTAGTTGAATGAAGTCAGAGTGATGTTTGGTTTGGCCCATGTGCAATAGGGATTGGATCCGATCACGTCTGTCAACCACCATAGGCTCACTGTGGAGTTCAGCAATGGGGGTGTGGGAACCACAAATATATTCCTTGCAAGTCATCCAGAACTGAAAATGAATAGGTGAGATTAATTGCTCACTCAGCCCAAACAATTGCTGCAGCATATCCAGAATGATGCAGGTAATACAATTTGACCTCCTGCCACTGGCCTAAAAGCACCAGTAAGATAAGACCGAGCAAACACAGAAAATGCTATGAGATTCTTACTGGTACAAGGAGAATGGAGGGATGTCGCTGACAGAGAATGCCATGGTAGTACCATCTATGAGGATAGGCTGAATACTCACCAAACAAAGGTATTTGGATCATGACTATCCACAAAAATCAGATTTACTCATGCGCCGAGGATGCTAGAGTGGAGACTGCCCAAACAAACACACCTGCGATGAACGCCATGACATAGTATAACGAGCAATGTCAATTTATCACAACCAGAATCGATTCAAGGAATCCATGGGGTGAGTTGGAAATTCCATTGACTGCAGATAGCTCAACGCTGCAATGGTTTCTTGGAGTGGAAAGGTGGCAGAAATTTTTTTCAGACCAAAATTGATTAACTTTATGAGGATTCTCGAGTGAACACATGCTCACCTTAAGCTCGTATAGAAAGCCTTTCAGTAGGAGTAGGGCAAGACTGATGATGATGGTGTTGATAGTAGTAATTGTAGATCCAATATTGGCTAGTTGGTAAAGTCAACGTTAATCAGGACTAGTATGGGGGAATGCTTACTTAGGAATTGTGCTGTTGTATCAACAGTAAGTCCTGATGCCTTGGCTGGCACCACTCGATAGTGAACCACATAGCAGAAAGCAAGGTACACGAGACTAATGGTGGGGACAAACAGTAACACCCCCCGTTTCCATAAAGAAAGGTGTGTTGTTGTCAATATCAATATTGATCTCGGCCAGCATACCTTATCTTTCCCTCCCTCAGATACCACTGATCTTCGCCTGTGCTATGTTAATCCACAAAAGCCAGGGCCAGACCATCCAGCGGGTGATGGTTGACCTCGGGAAAGTGTTTGAGAAAGGTAAGATGAATCTGCAGGAGGTTTTGGAGTCCTAATATGGGATATAGGCCAGAGTTATATCACTCTTTTGCATATGGCATCCTTTGATGGGTTGCAAGTCTTGCGATCCCAAGGTGTCAAGTCCCCTTTCTGGTGGGAGTTGTTGTGAAGTGAAAACACAACAGGTTATGGCACACCCAAAAGTCATTGAATGGAGCAAATCACTTCAGACAAATGGGGTAGGGTCGGCCAACGCCTTCTTGAAGACAGCTCAGATCGTATGTTACTTGGTATGTATTTGGGGCAAATGGTGTATGGTCATGTTTGTGGATGTCTTGGGCCAATCAATGTGGGTAGATGTCTTCATATCCCATACATGTATGTATACCACTGCAATTGTATCAATGGATCACCAGGTTATATCGTTGGCAAGTCCTGGTGTAGTGCGAACATTGGAAGTGAGTGTGGCGTTGTTGTATGAGGATCTGCAATTGGATCACACGCTTGGACGCGTGGACATGTAGCTGGCTCTAGGAACCAATGGTGTCATCTTTGGAGTGGAAATTGAGAAATGTGAGATGGAGTATCAAATCGTGGCAGGTCTGAAAGCCATCAGATGGGATAGATTATTTCAGACATCTGAGAGGGAGAAGTGGTTCAAGGTGAACATCCTCCTGACCTCATTGTAGACTGCTCCAATTACTATGATGATTTGCACATATGTATATTGAGCAAGATACCCTCTTGCTCTCAAGCGATCCTGTAGAACACATAGCATTGATATGCTCTAACTTGACAGGGGCTCAGTTTACAGCAATGCTCCTCAGGTACTCCACCCTATATGGGTTGGCATCTGTGGCTTCGCTCCTGCTGTAAGGTATCCACTTGGGCTCATCCTTGGGAGATGGGGTGAGCACAGAATAGCTCAAGTGGCAAATTGATGGTGAACTTGCCTTGAACAACCTCATAGCCTTGATTATATTCTTCTCGTCAAGGGTAAAACAGTGGTATATTCTGGCTGGAAGCACCAAGAGGTTATTAGCATTGAGCACGCATCAGATCCACTTATCAGTGGGGGACTCTATCGTAAATGGGTCAAGGGAGTGTGTATGCTGATAGTGGCCTATGGAGCTTACCAGGAACATCGAAGCAGCCACTTCCCTCGAGGATGTACCTGATCTCTTCGTCTTTGTGCATATGCCTATTGAACGTGATGTGTGATCAGTATGTCTACATCAAACCCCTGGTTCTCAACAGAAACACACTCATCATAGAAGCTCTTATGCTTTGCTTTGTAGAGATCGCCAAGACCTTGTTTGGTGATGGTGATGGTGTCGACTTCAGGGTAGTCGCCTGTGGCAGATGCCGATGGACGCGAGGGTGTCATCATTGACAGATATACCAGAGCCATGCACAAGGAGTTGATCGCCAGAAACATTGACAGAGTAGTAGACACACATGTTTGAGAAAGATAACTAGATTGTGATGTCACGCCAGATGGCGAGAAGGAGAGGGAGAGGGCATGTTATCACTGTGGCATCATTGTGCCAGGTGTTGTTGTCGTTGCACAAGGTGGGTGAGGGACAAGCCCGTTGATGTCGTCGTCGTCATTACATCGCAAGGTTGGTGAGGACAAGGGTGAGGGTGAGGGCAAGGTGAGAACGATGGCGTGTTGTCGTTGTCACAGGAGAGGGTGAGAGAGGGAGGGCAAGTGGTGTCATCTGCATTGCAAGGTGGGTGGGGATGAGGGAGAGGGAGAGTAAGGTGAGAGCAATGGCACATCATCATCATCATGGGAGGGAGAGGGGGGGCAAGTGTGTGTCGTTGCCATCACTGCGTCGCAAGGTGGGTGAGGTCGAGTGTAAGGGAGAGGGCAAGGTGAGACCGACGGCATGTCGTCATTGTCACAGGAGAGGGAGGGCAAGAGAGAGAGGGCAAATGCGCATCGTCGTCGTCACTACATCGCAAGGTGGGCAAGGACGAGGGTGAGAGAGAGGGCAAGGAGAGGGCGATGGCACATTGTCGTCCTTGGTGATGGCACACAGTCGCCATTGCATCATGACGGACATCATCATTGCTATGCAAGGTGGGTGAGAGACAGGGACAGGGTGAGCATGTGTTGTCATTGCATCACAAGGTGGATGGTGCAAGAGGGTAAGGTTGTGTCGTCGTCGCACTATTGGGTCATCGTTGCATTGTTGTGTCGGATGTCATTGTCACTGCATTCCAGGTGACTGGACCGAAGTGAATGCAATGAGAGTGTCAGGACATGACAAGGTCACTACTATATGCATGCAGAAGAGTGTTAGAACATGAGTGCAAATGCTTAGTTAAAGGTGAGGAGAACTTACCAGGGAAACCTCCAGAGTGCCCAGTTGAGCCAACAAGCAATGTGGCGGCATGAGACAACTCCCACAGCACCAGGGAATGCCCCGGAGACAAACAGGACAGGCACATCGACACAGTGAACCTGCCATGTCGAAATAGAGGGCCAGGAGGCCTTGGAGGTGAGCAGGAGACATCGAGAGCCACAAAATCGATGGAACTGCATCAGATACGGTAAGAAACGATGAGAAATTGGTGGTGCAACGAGCAGCAAATGCTGCAAGTCAAAAGGGCTTGAAATGCAGTTGCTAGCTTGATACTAAACAAGTTGACACCGGCAATATGAACTTAGAGCAATGGGAGACATACCTGAGCCATACAACTCTATTATGAATAACCAGACCTCCTACAAAGCATCCAGATCCACCACATGGAAAGCTCAAAATGAAGCCTACTAGCCTGTGTAACGCACAGTGTAGTAGTGACGTAGCGTGCTGTGATACAAAGACGAAGTTGCGCATAGAGAAGAGAGAGCAAGTGACAAGTAGAGGAATCCTCGAGGAACAATGCTGAGCTTCGAGACGACGCGAAGCCTAAGCTGGTCTCACCTATCTAGGAATCTCGCTAGACTCGGTGGTCACTAGAAACTACACTGGTATTGCGTAGAACTAGCTTAGGGAAATTACAGGAGGGCAAGAGAGCGCCCTTATATGTGGTAGTCCCCTTCTAAATAAGGAAGGAATGCGCAGCATCCGCAGTAGCTGGAATATGACTCGATGCGCAGCATATGAGTCATAAAGAGTCATGACAAGTCAGAGTGAGTCATGACGAACTATAAATAGAGAAGGCTATGCCGCAGGCGATGAAGTCTGAATAAGGCGACTGCGGCGGAACGGAAAGGAAGTCTAAATATGGTAAGGGTGGGGCGCCGTGTGAGACAGAAAGAGAAGGAGATCGGGAAACGTATCTGGTATAATGGAGGACGACTCCATTATGAATACAACCGCGCGCGGTGAAGAGAACGAGACTAGAAGGCAAGTGAACAAAAGGTGTAATAGAAGGCAAGTGAACAAAAGGTGTAATAGAAAAAGTGTACCCCCTTGTAAACCGTAACAGCCTGGGTGTCAGTACTACCAGGAGAACCAACCAATTTGGTGTCATATGGTCACATCAAAGCCAAATCAGGCAAGCTGGACCATTGGGATGTCTTGTATATGACTGGAGGCATTGCAGTAGGGATGCTACCCAGTTCAAACATTCATAGCTGATGTGCTGAATCACTGGTGATGTTGATGAGGTGCTACTGTACAGTGGGCCACTGCTGTTGAAAGGCATAAATAAGTCACATGATATACTTGCGTCATGAGTGTGACAAGTCACGTCTCCTTTTCAAGCTCCGACTCATCTCCTACCACCATCATATGTCCCCTCGTTCTGGGCCTTCCTATGAGTGGTATTTATCTATTGAGTGCTCATTATTTCATTCTCAGTGAATTTATAGTTTTGGAGATTGGTTCACGGGTGGATTCAGTCCACAGGGGCAGATATAGTTGATTATGTCCTCAGCCCCAAGTAAGTAAAATACTGCTCCAAAGCTTCTCACCACAGGCTAACTTAATGTGCCTGTGGTGCCACTACCATCTCCCTCATGACATGCATAAGGAGGACACGGAAGGCAACACCAACAACAATGGTAATACAACGATGTGATTGAGCACACCAACACATGCATGACATCACACCCACACTGTTACTACCTCTACACAAGTAACACAACGCACAAGGCGACCAGGACAACCATCAGCCCAACCACGTGATGACAATGAGGCCGCAATGACGTTGATGCTGCTACCATCTCCCACACCACATGCTGACAATGACTAGGATGCCTGACGCACCACGACACATGAACAACATGACACAACATATGATTCGATGAGGACAACCATCGACGCAACCACACAACGACAGTCTTGTCGAAGCTTCAGTTGTTGTGTATCAGTCCATCAGAGCCAAACCTGGATCGGAGAGTATCAGTAGAAAGCGTGTATGAATCCATTGCCCTGTATGATAGCGGTTGAGCAACATATTATTCTGCCTGTGCCAATTCTCAATGAGAGGAATATATGGCTCCATTCGAGCTCAATGATCACCTTGCTTGACAAGGTTTCTCACACCCCAACAATCAAGTGCAGATTTTGCCCCCTTGTGTGTCTAACATCTAATACCTTTGATTCATTCAAGGCTGTTTTTACTTGAGACTTATATCTGTTTTGCTGACAAATTACCCTAAGCCTTTCTCGTATCCAGGCCCATAGGCTCCCTCCACAACTTCAATGTCTTTGCGTTGAGTTCGTTCAGCCTGTCATTCCCTGCCAACAATTCCATGTTATGTCTTTTCTTGAACAGCTCATCGTTGAAGTCTCATAGCAGATGGATCATTGATCTCCCAGAACTCCTCGAGGGTGCAACATACAGGTGGAATAATGTAAACCCTCCTGAAGGTGGTTTTGTGATATCCACAATAACTGAGGGGATTGTTTGTCCTTGTGACTGGTAGTCCGTGAATGCATATGCTGCAGTCATTGGAAATTGCCATTGACGGACTGTGGGTGTCATGTTCTTTCCTTCTGGTGTTTTGCAATCTATATGAAATAATTTGATCGCGGGTTCTACAGGAATGATCCCTCGTCCAAGCCGTCCAACTTTGACACCCACATGTGGTCAGGCTTCACCAGAATAAATGCCAGGAGATGCTTCAAGTTGTTGATGGGTTTAGGTTTGTTAACAGGAGGTTCATCCGCATCAAATAATATGTTAACCATGATCCTGCGTGCTCCATTGGTGATATCAAGGTCAGTTTGTGCATCTTGTGTGACCATCACCTTCATGCTGATAGCAATCTCCATCAAGTCAGGAGGTTTTGTTTTCATCAATGTTTCTTCTCATGCAGCAACAGCATAACTCTGTGTGAGTGTCAGAGGCTGCCCCTTGATTGTATCCACTACATGGCACTGAAATACACATATTTGCAACTCGCGACTGTGTTTCTTGAGCACTACGTCATTCCACAGTCGCCGAACTGCATGACGTGGGGTCACCAACATGGCAGTATTCCATGGCTCTGACTTGAAGTCCATCCCAATACAAGTGGGGTGCATGAGTAGGAGGGTGCGTAGCATGACTAAGTGGTGTTCTTGGATGTGCCCAAACTGAAGGTGTCACTAAGAGTCACGCCATACCTCATCAACAACCCCCATCTGTTCTGTCAGCATGACTACCATTGTGGATTCCTCAAAGATGATGTGCCCTGTCACAGTGTCCTGTTTCTTGTGTACGATACTGCCTACAGTCTATCATAGCTAACTACCTAGCCTTTGAACTCAATGTCATTTCACCAAGTCATTTACCACACCTTCTTTAAATCTCAATTCTTTCTAGACCTTCCTATGTCTCGATACCACTTCATTATCATATATTTCCTGAGCCGAGTTTAATGTGATTCTCTGCGTGGTCAAGCCTGGTTTCACCAACGCCTGAGGCAGCACTTCCCGAGTTCTGATTGGAACTCGAAAAGGCCCATCCAACTTTAACATCCTACACCTTCCCATGTATTCCCCATCTCGCCATGTGATGCCCAACGAATACATATGCGGTAATGTATGATGCTTGCAATTTTTGTGATGCCAACATGGTACAAGGCTGGAGGAAAGAGAAATGAATGGTGTGCATGTCTACCACGCGCAGCATCCATAAGAGGAAACATATTGTAAGAAAGTAATGAAGTTACTGCACACTGGGCTGATCTCCAACAAAAATTAGGTCACATATGTTGGTTCGCTGATTCGACAAAGGCATTTTCAGCGATCAAACATTACACTTATTCAAAAACAAATGGGTGATTCGGATGGTGGAGGTATCTACAGACTAAAGCCAAGTATACTTGCCAAGAGAGAAGAAGCGACTACCCTTTGTGAACGAAACGAGCACCATGAGCACCATGAGGACTGCAAGTTACTGCACTGAAGGTTGTCGGGTGACTGGGACCGAACTCAAGGGAATTGTTGTTAGTACCACTGTTGTGCACAGCTTTCCTGGCAGGAGGCACCAGTTGCAGGGTAGGCTCTGGGGAGGGGCTCTGAGAACAGGGGTGAAGGAGGAGACTCTTTGTCTGAGTCGAATGCAAGTTTTATTTCAACCTTGATTTTATAGGGATCCTTCCAGTAATTTGGGTCTTGCTGCTGCCATGGTAGGGTCCTCCTCAAGGGGAGGAGGGGTGGGCATAAATGCTGAAGTAGGGGTGGGGGTGGCAGTTGTAGAACTGGGAGAAGTAGAAGGGAGAATATTGGCATGCATAGATGCATCAGGAACAGGGGGAGCAGGTGTTGGTGGGGGGACGACCTTGGGCTTTGCTTTCGCCTTCGGTTTGCCCTTACTTTGGCTTGTAACTGTGGCAGCGGTGGGTGGTGCTGCACTGGTGCAGGGTTGACATCCATGTCGTCGTTGGTGCCTTTTCCTTTTCCCTTGGTATTGCTGGTGTGGTCTGTGACGGTGTTGTTCATCTGGCTTCATCTTTTTAGGTGATCTGGCTTGGGAAGGAGATTGCAGCAGTGACCTCACGGCCGTGTGCTTGGATCCAGTAGCTTGCTCTCCCTTGCCTTTTGGAGCGGTGTTCTCGTCCGATTTGTTGTCATCCAAAGATAGCATGCCGGGTTTGTCATGGGAAAACATGTTGTCTAGGGATAGTCACATAATTTGGTATGATATCAGGTTGAAGTGAGTAATAAGGAAATGGTATTCATCAATACCCCATCCATCGAGCCATCTCTGACATCCATGAACAAATCCTCCAATTAGTCAAGAAAAGCATTGCAAAAGAATGGGTCCTGAAGCTCTTGATGCCATATTCGGATCAAATGGACCAACCTGAAGGATGGCCTGGGAAAGGAGGTAGTGAGTCTGGTGACGACAGAGGTTGAGAGTTCTGCTGTGTAGCCCCCACAAGATGTTGAGCCGCTGGAGTGAGCCACTTCCCCGTAAGTGTGCAAACATGATAAATTCATCAAGGGAGAGGTCTGTAGGACAGTCTGCTAGACCAGATAGAACATTGTTGGATGTGTGAGACACGGAATTCACGTAGCTTTCTGAGTCTCTATCACCAGTGGTACCATGGAGAGGGAATCAGCTGAGAGTAGTACCGCTCCAGCCCATGCACAGCCAAAGTGTTGTTATGAGGAGATTGAACAACGTAATGTAATGTCAGGCTGTTCTGGGGCTGAGTAGACTTTGGATAAAAATAAGGCATTGGAGTTTGAACACGACCACTTTCAACGCATGCAATGACAGGGTGAGTAGTGGTGTCTGTGCTAGTTGTTGGCTGGGTATAAGGGATGATGACTGCGGATGCAAACTGGAACTGAGCGTAGGGGGCCCACACAAATCAGTAGGTTTGGTTGGCACACCCGATCTCTGCGCATAGTCCATGCCAGAGAGGTCCTCATTGCTGGCTTCAGCAACTGTCAGGGATGGCAACTGTGTTGGTGAACTGGAACCAATCTTGTGGATGGCCCACATGAATCAGTAATGGTGGTTGGGACACCCAATCTCTGTGCATAGTCCATGCTGGAGGGGTTCTCGTCGCCACAGATCATCACCGGCATCGAGGTTTGTTTGATATCGACGTTGGCAACAATGGTCCAGCTCTGTGAAGCAAATCCGGGGACGGCGGTGCCAACAGAGATGGCAAAACAGCCTGCAGATATGTGGTCAGCATTGGTGGTGCGGGCCTTTGGTCCCAAGTCAGCCTCACAGGGTCTAGATCAGTGAGAGGCTTTGTGTCATAGGAATTCATAGACTGGACACATGCTGCAGTTCCAGTGTTTTACGGTTTACGAGGGGGTACACTCTTTCTATTACGCTTTTCATTCACTCGCCTTCTAGTCTCATTCTTTTCACCGCGCGCGGTTGTATTCATAATGGAGTCGTCCTCCATTATACCAGATGCGTTTCCCGATCCCTCTCTCTCTTTGTCTCACACAGCACCCCGCCCTTACCATATCTAGACTTCCTTTCCGTTCCGCCGCAGTCGCCTTATTCAGACTTCACCGCCTGCGGCATAGCTTTTGTTTATGACTCGTTATGACTCGTCTCGACTCATATGCTGCGCATTGAGTCACATATTTACAACTGCGGATGCTGCGCATCTTTTCCTTATTTAGAAGGGGCCTACCGTATATAAGGGCGCTCTCTCGCCCTCCTGTAATTTCCCTAAGCTAGTTCTACGCAATATCAGTGTAGTTTCTAGTGACCACCGAGTCTAGCGAGATTCCTAGATAGGTGAGACCAGCTTAGGCTTCGTGTCGTCTCGAAGCTTGGCATCGATCCTCGAGGATCCCTCTATTCGTCACTCGCTCTCGCATCTCTCCACGAGAACTCTTCTTTGTATCGCAGCACGCTACGTCACTACTACGCTGTGTGTTACACAGTGACGCTAATGTTGACGGACAACCTCTGGTGGGAGACTCCTGGTTTGCAAATCCCAATAGCGGTAGCCTTGGCTGTTGGATTTTGCCTCTCCCTAGAAGTACCCACAACGCCAACGGAGTACTGATAGTTGTGGGAGCATGTGGTGCAACCGAGTTGGGGATGTGGCTCTGCCTTTGGAACGACACTAGGCAGAGAACCATCAGGAGATGACAACCGTTGCTTGGGTGACACTGGCCATTTCTGCACCAAAATCCTCTTCGAAGGAGCATACCACTTCATGGATAGACTGTAGACCACCTTGGAATGGCCTGGAAGTCGCCATTGGCTAAGATTCTAAGTTACTTCTGTGAATAACAGCAGCATGAGAATGACATATGCAGCAAACCTGTCCTTTCTTGCAGATCATTATGGCATTGGTGATTTCGGTCATTGATGTACTCGTTGGAAGTGAATGATAGAACGATAACTATGAAATAACTGATCCAACATGTTCATACCGAAGGGCTTTTATACCTTCAGTCTCAGAGGCTAACCTGTTGATTAGTACCCAAGTGGTTGGCCAATGCATTTTGCTTACCACTGGACTAGAGATTGGCCTCGTCTGGACAGCGAAGGGCACATTCCGGCCTGAGGCTGACAGGAATGAAATGGCGGTCAGTGTTCCGATGACGTGATGTACGGGTAAGTAAGTATGAGGTGATACTAACCTTGCGTGCATCTGTGGTTGTGGATGTATACCAGGGACGAGGCATTTCATGGGCTCCTCCAAGGGGCGTATCACCACATCTTGAAGAGCCTCGCGCCATCGGGCTTCCCTGCCTCAACAGAGGCAGTGCAGGAAGAAGAAAAGGGATTTGATCTGGATGCGTTGAGCGGTCCTGGTAGTAGTGTAGTGGCGGGCAATGACATGGATGTACACCCAATCCAATTGAAGGTGTGGCACCCAGAGTCCCCGACACTCGGTGATAGTCCATCAACACTGCGCAATGTGAGCATGGGCTTGATCGGGTCTGGGATGGGTGTGGCAGACAGTTGTTTGCGAACCCGGAATTCAAGTTTTCAGAGAACCAGTTTACGACAGTGCCACCCAATGGGGGGCGGAATGTGAGCCAAAGAGGGGAGGCCCAAGGTAGTCTCGCTTTTGAGCTTGAGCATGCTCGAACGACTGTATCACATCATCGTGGTAACCCCACTCCATCTGCGAGTTTCAAGGAGGAGATACACATGTGCACCTCCTGAAACTGTCAGTGACAACATTCGCTGCATGGTGGCATGTTGAGCGAGTGCCTGAACTACGCAGCACATAGAATTGAAGGAAACCATAGCAATGAGATCGTCTATGCATGATATCGCATCAGGATGTTCCCCTGCTATGAACACAATAATTGCTTAAGAATCATGAGTAGTTGAATAGTACATAAACATTATACAGACTGTGATGAGAAGGAGAATGGGAGTGCTCGAATGCGATGTCACAGGCACAATAGGCCTTGCTCTTTTCTCCTTTCCTGACATGGACTATACTTTTCGCAAGAAAGGTGATCATGGACAGCTGAATATATTTCATATTCTCCTGTATTGTGCTGCAACAGATACACATGTGGCACATGGTGGCAGATGGATGAGCCACATGGCAATTTTTTCAGAAACGCTGATGTCATTTCTGAAAAAATTGCCATGTGGCGCTCACATGACTGTCCATCTTTGACATGCCCTTGCTTCATTCCTCACCAGCTCCCCTTTCTGGTTTAAGCAGCCATGGCTGGCAAGTTGGACAGAGAAAAACGACCACAACTTGAATCAAGAACGTCACAGTCTCATGTGCCGAACACAGGTTGGCAAGATTTGGTTGCTGATTTGTCGACTGACCGATCTTACAGGACACTATGCAGATGCCCAGTTCTTCTGACACTGACCTCCAGTGTATGAGCCAGGAATTTTGAGGCGAGGAAACCATTATCACAAGTACATATTCTTTCCCTTACACAGTTGCAAAAATAGTGATGAGGAGCGACAGATGTCATCCTTGGCCTCCGATGCTTTCCCATCCGTTTTTACACCATCATTCACCACAGTTACCTTGAATGGAGAACCGAAAATAAGCGTTCATCAGCCCAAGATGATGTCGTCAAATGGAACGGGCTATCAATAACTTTTGGTCTGGACTTGGATCCAATAGCTGTCATCCAAACCAGGAAGGCTAGCTATAACACAACCATTCTACAGATTAATAAATACACCCAAGAGCATGAGATGGTCTTCTAGGTACATGGCCTCAACTTGGGTATCTAGCCGCATAGATTCGAGTTGGAGAGGTGATCCCTCCTGACAGCCGTGGGGAGTTGTGATGTCCTTGGATGCTTCCGGTGGATATGGATAAGAATGGGTAAAGGGCTGCTGGATCTCTACATTGTCAAACCAGCAATTGCTGCCTCCGGCGGATAACTACTCCTATCATATATATACAGTGAGCAACAAAACTGTTGCAATGCTAACCCTTGACACGGGGCGCGAAGCGCCCCGCAACCACCTGTGGGAATTTCTCTTAGGTTTGGTGGGGCCAAATACTGTACAAACCCTTGGCTACAAATCGGTCCCTGGGTCATGTGATTTGGCCCAGTGGCTGTGGAGATATCATCATTTTAATGCACTCATGTCATTGCAACAGTTT
>JBBPJO010000197.1:0-20909 GCA_038088815.1 Boletus nobilissimus | reverse complement strand
TCAGCTGCACATGCTGCTGGGAGGCCTCTGACTCCAGGGACTTCATATCGAGGTATAGCTATACCATGGTAGCATTCTCTTGAGGTATATCACATAGTAAGATAGTTGACCCCCACATGGGATATCGAAGCATACCTGCTTGTTCCATGAGACACTCAAAGCTAAAGGTGTCCGAGCTGGATGCAGAGGGCACTGAGTAGAGTCCCCTGTCAGATTAGTGAAGCAAGGGAACATGTGGACAGATGCATACCACCTTGCCTGTTCGCATTTTCGGCGGTATTTGAGTGAGAGTCTTGCAATGTCATGGGGGGTAGATAGGTTGTGACTGACATGTCATGGTCTTATAAGCGTTTGATACCAGGCACAGCCACACAGAGAAGGTATAATTAGATTCTGTGATGGTTTCATATGAATCCCTATATGGCATCTGTCGTGGGGGGTGTTCAGGGGCCTGGATCCCATCCTGCTGCCTTGCCTGCTGTGAGTCAACAGGTAGGTAGGACATCACTCTGAGTCGAGGGGAGCTGGATTATATGTAGGAATGGGTGGTAATGTATGTGAGACATATAGTGATCAAAAAGCAGCAGGGTTGGTGGAGGGTTGCTGGCAGTGTATCCTGCAAGACATTGCTTCAACAATCTATGTTTGGGAAGGGTATTCTGAGAAATATACAAGCCCAGCTCACTATGGCTATAAGACAAATGGTCATGGCCTATGGGAAGCCATAGTCACCACTACCAAAGAGTGTGGAATTGAGGGAGGGGTAGGGCTACCACGGGAAGAGCCTGGCCATTCACAGATGCTACTGAAATGATGCACCAACTACTGATCACTACCCAAAGTTAGTAATAATCCACACACGCCACTATCAAAAACATGGGAAATACAGATGATCAAAAGGAGGTCCTGACCTTGTCCTTGACCATCCTGGACCATCAATGGTTGGGTTGGCTGTTCCTACACCATTGTCTACCCTGCTCACCAGTGCAAAATTGCAAAATGTGAACTTAGCTGAATATGGCCTTGGACGCTTTTCTACACAGTTCTGGGCAGGGTGAATTCAACAGGGGCACCATCATGAGCTGGTCATGGCTTTCCAATTTCATAGAGTGTGGACTACTAGGATGTTTCACAGTGTACACTAGGAAAAAGTGTAGTAAAGCAAGCCACCACTAGATCCTGACCTTTCCCAAACACTACCCTACACTCACTACGCTTTTACTACCAACTGACCCACCAGCCACTCCCACCCCCGCTCACCAAAACGCAAAAAACTAGAAAAATCACTACACTACTTTTCTAGACTCTGGCCTTGCGTCTACCTAGGAAATTGAGTGTACTGAGCAAACCACATGGTAGTAAAATCGAAAAAAATCAACCCAGCCACACTGCTTACATAAGTGACACACTGTATGTTTTTTGTACACTTTTCTATGCTTTTCGGTGCAAATCCAGCGACTTTTTTTGCTAGACCCTGGCCTTCCCCTTTCGTAGTAAATAAACATCAAGTGTACCAAATGCCAGTTAGGGTTTGGGGGTTACCCAAGACACCAAGGTCTGGTGTGCCACCTCAACAGCCATGAAATGTATCGTTCCCTGCCAATCATGAGTACAGCATATATATATATATATAGTATTGCCTACTGTTTGAACATCGTGCGAGATCTTGGAGTCGACTTTTTTTGCAAATTTGAAATCCGTCAGCTTGCCAGGTATCACCCTCTTGAACCCACAACACATTGGAAGCACTGAAATCATGGTGCACCCAGCTGGCCTTGTGAAGAAGATAGAGGGCTACTCATCACTTGAGTTGAGAGCAAAGACAGTAATTAAGATGGCTTACCTTGTCTTGAGTCAGATAAGCAGGTAAAACTGCTGGCCAGATCAGTTACATCCATGAGAGGGATCCTGACATCCCAGAAAATGGTGCGAGCAAGAATCTTGCACAGGATGTCATCATTGAGATGAGGTGTGCATCGCATGGCTGCAGGCAGTGAACAGCTGCAAGCCAGTATATGGCCGATGCTGGATAAATGATGTCTTTCAGAGAGTATGGGCTGGGCATCAATGTCAACCTAACTTCCATACTCCCCAGGGTCAAGTGTTTTGTCGGTCTTGCTGGAGATGCAGACATCTTCATAAGCCTGGACTCTAGTGAAATATCTCTCCACCACTCTCGCCTGCTCCTCTCTGAATTTGGCCGTGATGTCATTGAGTACCATCTTGAGAATCTTCCCCTCTGGCTCACGATTTTCATCTCTCCAGGAGTCCTTGATTGCAACTATGTTTCCATGCTCATCCAGCGCTTCAAATACTTGGGTGCCACCCACAACCATTGCATCTGCACTGAACATAGCAAGAGGGAGCATGGTAGTGAAAGAATGGCCACCGATCTTGAACTTGTATTGAATTTTCCCTTCAACAATGATACGCTGAATGGTGGGGTCCCACCCGAGCTCCATTTTTGTCTTACTTCCGATTGAGTGAAAGAGGGTGATGACATCATTGATTGCCTAGATACTCAGTCAAGAGTGAAGACTATCGTGTAACAAAGCTAGGTCACTTACTGTAGCAAAGTTGATAGGTTCTGAAACAGTAAGAAGTGCGTGACTGAGATACCAAATTCTCATGTCCATGTCCTCAACTGTGATCCCCAAGGTAAAGCAGCAAAGCGGGTCCTTGCCCATAATGTTGTGCAGGCTCCATATCATCTTCAATTCATTCTGATGTAGCTGAAGTTGTCAAGCCTGTCTTGAGAGAGTATGTACAACGTACATCTTGCCTTGCACCAGCAATATTGGCCCTCTTGAACTCAAAGGGAATGGCTATGTCAAACCAGTGTGTCTTTTCAAAACCAGTACTTTTGCATTTGATGTATGTGTCTGGGAGTTGTTGTGGCATTGTGAGAGAAGTTTGTGCAGAAGGATTCACAACACATTCAAATTGACAGTCAGGCATTTGCCTGAAAATCTGCAAGATGATAGCGCTAAGTGGCTTGAAAGCTATGCTTTCTGTGGCAGGACTATGGGACAGTGTAGTGGTAAAGTTGGTCCATCAAGATGCGCTTCTGTTGCAGGAGACACTCAGAACACCATAAACGTGTGATATTTCTGGGAGAGGACTGAATGCAGAATGGACAAGGGTATGATAGGGTACCTGGTAATACCTCTTGAGGTCCTTGAGGACTGCTAGACGTCCCTCAGCGAGGTCCCCACTGTGGTAACTACTTTGAGATGTGAAGCGTTGGACTGGTACTGTGTCTGGAACAAGGGATGAGGATTTGATGGTGGTGTGATAGGAGATGTCCTGGCTATGTTGTACGATGTTGCAAGGCTAGCTGTCAGAGCAGGACACGACAGCAGTGTAACAACCTACTCCTGTACTCACCATCTACGGAACCATAACCATCGCATCACTGTTGCACATCATGCTGTTCTATGTATGGTAGCCAATTCATTTTGACTTTGCCTGGTCAAGAGGACACAATCAAACCTCTTCATCACAACATTAAAGTGTGTTGATCGAGCACCATGTAGTAGCTCTCAATGCCACTTATATTACTTACTAGTAGTAGTGTAGTTTACCTTATATGGAAATAGTCACACACTCAATATAGTATATAAGTTAGAACTCAGTTGTCTGAGTTTGAATAACATCTTGTGTTCTTACCACAACCATTGCTTGCAGCAACACCCTCAAACCCTTGGTGAGTGTCAGGTATTCCTCTACCATATACCTGTTGCTTCAACAGGTTATGAGCCCCGTCAGTGCACTGTAGTGTGTGTTGAAAGACTGCACCTACAGTACATGTCGCCTGACCTCATTGCTCACCATTGTTGCGCATTCATTGTGCTAGAGAACATTGCTTAGACTGTTCCTATGCACACTGGATGGTGCCATGGTAATGAACCTATGCTGGTATTGCACACTAACGCTGTTGCATTCCAGATATCTTTTATAATGTCACTTTCTCTTAAGGACGTTTCCATCCCCGTCTTCAACGGGACCAACTGGCAGGCATGGTGGCCCTCGATGAGTGCCTACCTGCAGTCCACTGGTGCTACCTGGGCCCTTGAACTCTCTCGCCCAGCGCCTCTCACAGCAACGAGTGATAGTGAGGACAGGAACAACTGGATAATGTGGATAAGGCCAATGACCAGATGCTTGGGTTGATAAAGATGAAGCTCTCGGAACCCATCCGAGCAAAGCATGTGGCCCTTATGGACATGGCCACGCTTGTGAAGGCACTTCACGATGAGTACGCTACACCCGGTCTCTCCAGCGTGTATGCCATCTTCAAGGAGCTCCTCGAGCTCTCAATTCCATCCTCCTCTCATCCCGCCCCTGCACTTGACAAGGCAGCTAACCTCTTCACAAGGTTAAAGGCAGCTAGCTATGAAGTTCCTGATGGCATTAAGGTGATGCTGCTCCTCAGCAAGCTCCCTTCCACAATGGATGTCGTCCTCCAGATGATGATCCAGGCCAAGGACACAGCTGGCAAGCCAAAAACCCCCTCCGTCGAAGAGATCCACAAGGCTGCGGTCCTGTCATGGGACCAGCACCTTCTCAGTGGCAAAGGGAAACAACCAGCTCAGGATAATAAGATTTCAGCCCTGAAGCAGAAGGGTGACGACCCTAAGTTCCAACAGCAGCAATCCAAGTAGCAGCAGCAAGGAGAGACCAGCGCTGAAGGATCAGGGAAGAAGACCCAGCAAGGCAAGAAGGAGAGCAAGTTGCAGGATGACCATGCTCACATCACCTCCCCCACCATTGTCACCTATACAGGTGGCAAAGAGTGCATGGTTGATCCCCACACCCTTGCACACCAATCCCCACAGGCATACCAAGGCTCCGGCAGTCCCCCCACCGATACCTGCATCCAAGAGGCCTTTACCCTCACCCACTGTCTAGAGATCCAACCATCTTCTGAGACAATCAGGAAGCTCAACAAAGAAGTGAGCAGGGAAAAACAGGTGAGTGAACCAGATTGGATCCTCAGAAATCCCGACCTCATTTACAGTTTGCCTGGTCCCATGTCCGTCTATGACGCTCGTGACATACCTGATGATCAGCACATTGTCGAGATCTCTGACAATGAGGAGGAGCCTGTTGTTGTCCCCAAATGACACGAGTCGCCACTCATGCAGGTGTGAGATAGAACCACCCCCCAGTCCTCTTGGGACACGGATGACATGGTGGATATCTATGGCTCTGATGTCGACAGGGAGATTGCTGATGCGGCTGGGATTGAGGACCCATCGTGGCCTCATATGATCAGGCAAGTGATTCACTCTGCGAACCTTACTCGAGCTGACATAAATCACCTACATGTGTTGTTTCTGACAAAAGTAGTTAATGATTTTATGTTGATGGTAAAGGACAATGTAGATACAAATTTGCTTGTATCTACACACACTAGCATGAATTGAGTTTGCTCTTCATGCTCCGCTCCTACCAGTTCAAATCATAAGTGTTTGTGTGATCCTTCCAGGAAGTTTTGGATCCTTGATTCGGGTGCTTCAATGCACTTCACACCTGATCACACTGACTTTGTTGAATATGAGGCATTTAAGCATCATGAATGGATACCCGTCACGACCGCCTCTGGCTTGATCTACATTGAAGGAACAGGTCAAGTACTTGTGTGTTGGGAGGACTCCAAAAGGGCCTCCCAGATTGTGGATCTGCACAATGTGGGCTACATACCCCACTCAGACATTCGCCTGGTCTCCCTTGGTCAATTACTTGCTCGTGGTGCGAAAGTCCATGGTGATGATAGATAGATTACAGTGACTTATGGTGATGGCACTATACTTACCCCATTTATTCCTGGTCGAGTTGGTCATGGTCTATACACAATTGAAGCATTACCACTAAAAGGACAACATGCCCATATGACAAAGACCATCACTTATGATATCCTTCACAAATGTTTCGGTCACCCCTCAAAGGAAGTTCTTAGACATGCCAAAAAGCATGTCAAAAGTCTACCCGATGTTGAGATTCCACAAGAAAGCTCCATCTGTGACAGCTGTGCTAAAGGTGAACTTTCTAACCAGAGTTATCCATCAACTGAGCGACACGCTACACGCACGTTTGAATGATTCACTCGGACATTAAGTCCTTCCCCATCGAATCATACCATCGGTATAAATACATCATTACTTTCTTCAATGACTATACTTCTATGGCGTGGGTCACAACATTGCGCACTAAAGATGCTGCACTAACAGCCACTCGACACTTTCTGAAAATGGTGTCTACATAATTTGAGGCAAAAGTCTTAGGATGGATGTCTGATGCTGGGGGAGAATACAAGTCCAGAGCATTTGGTGACATGCTCAAAGGGGAGGGAATATGCATTTTTCAGAGTGCCCCTCACACTCCACAACAGAACGGTCGAGCAGAACGATTCATGCATACTGTAATGGACAAATCTGAAGCTATGCGGCATGATGCCTGCATTCTGGATAGTTGGTGGGAATTTAGTATTCTACATGCAACCCATATCTACAACAGGACACTGCTGCATTGCCACAACTGGCACACTCCTTATGAGTTGCTACACAAGCAGTAGCCGGACATAGCCCATCTTCAAGTTTTTGTGAGTGCTGCCTACATGCATATCCCAGAAGATGTGTGGGCTAACAAAATGGCCCCTAAGTCCGAACTTATGGTGTATCTGGGTGTAATGCCAGGAAATGAATCAAATTTCCTATTCATGCGTTCCCCCAACAATGTCCTATTCACTTTAGGACACACAATTTTTGATGAATCGAGATTTCCCTGCTGTGCGTCACATTGCACACGATCTGCTGCACCACCTGTGCCTACTTTCACCGGTGAGCGTGAGCCTATACAGGCAATATCTCCGCCCCCTGCAGACAACAACTATCGACCCAGTCAACCCGCTCCACAAGTTCCTACTCCTCCTCCCGTCCCTCCTCGCACACCCTCGCCTCACCCAGCACCGCCCCCTCCTAGTGCACCTAAGAAAGGTAAAAGGGGAGCACCGCCAGTGATCCCTCCTGCCCCAGTGCACCCCCAACGTGAGCGCCGTGTGCCTGTCAGGCCTGGCAACGTCTATAGGGATGATAAGCATCCTGTAGAGCAAGTGAAGAAGATCAAGCACAAATTGTGCTGGCAAGACACTATTAGGGAACCTGGTCCATCTCAGCAGAGACAACCAGAGCCTGAGTCATCTCAAATGCCAGGCAATCTTCCCAAACACAGTGTGCTACCCGCTCCCACCGAAGCTTCTGAATCTGACAGTGAAGCTGACGTCAAATGACTATGTCATGAAGGGGGAGCTGGATTGGCCGCATTTTTGATGTCTAAGGCAATACCCCAAGCGCTGGTTTCTGCAGAAACTAAGCCACTACGTGAATGGGCTTATAGGGACATTCAGACACTACCCGCTGCGGCACAAGAGGAATGGAAAGCCGCTTGTTGACATGAGCTAGACATACTTCGCAAGCGAAAAGTCTTTGAACTGGTTGACCCCCTGAAAGAGCGTAAGGTTATAGCAAACTGATGGGTCTTTGATCAAAAACCTGATGGTTGTAAACGTGCATGATTGGTTGCAAAAGGCTTCTCTCAAACAGAGGGAATTGACTTTGACCAAATCTTCTCCCCAGTTGTAAGGTTTGAGACTGTGCGGCTCATGCTTGCACTCGCTGCCTTAGAGAACTGGCATATTGAAGCACTCAATGTGAGAAGTGCTTACCTTTATGGAAAGCTAAATGAGGAAATCTACATGAAACAACCCGAAGGTTTCACAGTCCCAGGGCAAGAGCACAAAGTGCTCTGACTCTGTCATGCCTTGTATGGCCTTAAACAAGCTGGACTAGCCTGGTGGGAGACTCTCAATGAGTCCATGAAAGAACTCGGTTTCGAATGTCTGAAGTCTAATGCTGGTATCTTTTTATACCAGAAGAAAGGCACCAGAGTAGTGGTTGCCATAGTCTATGTTGACGATGCCCTATTCTGTGGTCCTGACAAAGCCATAGTAGCTGAGGTTAAAGCTGCTTTTATGCACAAATGGGAGTGCAGAGACTTAGGTCCTGCAAAGGAATTCCTACACATGAGGATCCATCGGAGTGGCAGCAAGATCATGATTGATCAGTGCGCCTACCTTGAGAAGGTCCTTGAACAATTTGGAATGCAAAATGCAAGAATTGCTCCTACTCCCATACCTCAGGGTTATTACCCCCTCGACTATAATGGTCCAGTTGACCCAGAACTGTGATCTTGCTTCCAACAAGTGATCAGATCTCTTTTGTATATTACACTGGGAACCAGACCGGACATAGCTTATGCTGTGACCACCCAATCTCGGCATGCTGCCAAACCCTTGTCAGAGCACCTCAACAAGGTACTCTACATATGCCAGTATCTTCTAGGTACCCGCTACTATTCCCTTGTCTTCGATGGAGCCTCACAGGCTGGCATGATCATATATACTGATTTTGATTGGGCATCTGATCCTAACACCCGTCGCTCTCAGACTGGCTGGTTTATCAAACTAGCAAACTGCATCTTCAGCTGGCAGTCGCGCCAACAACAGCACATCACCTATTCTTCTACAGAAGCTGAATACATTGCACTCTCTGATTGTAGCAAACAGGTGGTTTGGTTGTGTTCCTTAATGGAAGAACTAGGATACAAGTTACACCCAATACCCATATGTGGCGATAACCAAGGATCAATATTCATGGGATCAAACCCTGTTACTGAAAAATGTAACAAACATGTGGACATCAAATGGCACAGTGTTAGGGAGTTCATCCATGAAGGACTAGTAGAACTATTCTTTGTTGAAGGGGCTTACAATCCTGCTGACATGTTCACTAAGAATCTTGGACATGTCAAACTTGATCAGTTCAGATTGCAACTTGGGCTAGTCTTCTACAATGAACCCATAGCACCTTGATTGAGTGCTCTCTTCGCTTACACGCCCTAATAATGGTAGCTTAGCGAGGGGGTGTGTTAATCAAGCACCATGTAGTAGCTCTCAACACTACTTATATTACTTACTAGTAGTAGTGTAGTTTACCTTATATGGAAATAGTCACATGCTCAATGTAGTATATAAGTTAGAACTCAGTCATCTGAGTTTGAATAACATCTTGTGTTCTTACCACAACCATTGCTTGCAGCAACACCCTCAAACCCTTGGTGAGTGTCAGGTATTCCTCTACCATATACCTGTTGCTTCAACCAAGTGTAGTGCTCACAGAGAAGAGAACTGTCAGTTTGCCTCACCCTCACACAGTGTCAGGCTTCGACAGACATTGATCTCCATATTGAGTAGGGCGTTGGGCTGATTTGCTGTTGACACCATACACGTAAATGCTGTGCATGCAAAAAGCAGGGGAGAAACCTGCATTGCCAAGGAGGTCAGAAGAGAATCCTTTGTGCCATAGCAGCAAGGAGGATAAGCAAGACCAAAGACATTTCTGCCTTTACGCTGTCCATAGAAGGGCCGACTGATCCAATGAACAGAAACCAGAAGACGTAATTCGGCCTTGCAGGGTAACAAAAGGACAAATAACAACAAAATAAAGACGGCACCCTTCTGCCTTGGTTCTACACTCGGCCTCACTTAATCCAGTTGGGGCTGCCGTCAACCTGTTTGGATTACCATCATGGGTGTCCTAGCTCCCCATCTATCCAGAGATCTCCCACTCAAGCAGTATCAGGGAGCACTGTGTGCATGGCGAGGTGACTGTGATTGTGAGACCACAGCCTGCCATGGCCTGGTGAAGAGGGATTGGCAATGAGAGGGGTGACTGCCTGGATGACATGCCAGCATTGGCAGAACTGACATCATGATGGCCAACTTCAAGTTGGAGCAGCTTTGCTATATCTGGGCTGACTGCCTTACCAGCGGAGGACTGGTTTGAGTGAGTGGGAACACTCAGTTCATGGTGTGTTCAGGCATGCTGTGAAGGTGGGTGTGAGGGGGACAGAGAACAGCATTGAGTGGGTGCCATGAATGACAGGGTGTGTCACAGCCAACGGCATTGGTTCTGCGTGTGAGCTCATGTGGGGTGAAAAGAAAAGAGAGAGGGTGCTGGCATGCTCTGTCACCCGACACGGCACAAGCATAACATGTTGCCAATGTGGCTGGTGAGACAAGGAACAGAATGTAGGCTGTAAAATTGAGTGAAAACACTGAAGAGAGTGGAGAAAGTGGGAGTGCAACTCACCTCATACGAGAGTGACAGGCAGTGCCACCTGGAGCCGACAGAATGAATGGATCAAAAGGAACGAGGATGGCAAGGTTATGAGTTGCCCAATCTCTTCACTTATTCCACACAGAAGGATGGGAAGAACGGAAAGAACAGGCAAGAAGAAAGATTGAGTGATCAGCAGACGAATGAATGGAAACGAGTGAACCACTTACCCCTCAAAAGCTCCCTACATGTTTTTGCTTGCTGATGTTGTGGAAACAACGGAGACTTGAGAGATCGGAGCAATTGGAACGATCAAAGTGACCATTACTTGTGGCAGCAGTGCATGGGTTCAACAAGGGTGACTTGGATGACCGGCCTTGATCATTCTTCCAGTGAGCAGTGCAACCTGGATCCCAGCTCATCCTGATCTTGACAATGACGATGTGTCTATATCCAGGCCATCTGTGCCAGAGAACTTGGGGTGATGAGAAAGACCACTCTCCCACAGGGCGACACTGACTTCTCTTTCATTTTGATGGGATTGTGCAGTGTCTGGTTACATGATGAATACCACTTTACTACTAGGAGGGCTGAACCTAAACCTCACCGGTATGATCAAATCCATTTTCCAATGCTTGTGCCACCTGATCAATGGGACCCTGTCCATTTCCCAACGTCCATGTTCTGCATGCAATGCTGGGGGTGCTATACCCTGCACAACTGAAAAGGTTCTGAGTTGAGTGAGATTCGGAGGTTGGACGATTACACCGACCAGAGTTCAGGTAGATGTAACCCCAAGGCATGTTTAGTGTGCAGTACAAAATGAGAACCGAGATGGTGCATGGACAAGCTGAGAAAGACCCAACAAGTTCCCATCAACCTGGGGTACTTTCTCATTGCCATACTCATTGTTATATTCTTCTGAGTTGATAACATTACAGATGGCATTGAGATACTACATGGCATCATTATAAAATGCATGTCTCGTCGAAAGAAAAAAATGGGGTAAACATCGACTTTGACGTTAAGATATGGAAGGTAAAATGCATGTTCCCAGAGGTCAACGCCAATGATGGGGACGTGCATCCAAGAGTGGGTCTTGGTTGGCTGTTGTCACGATCTCAAGCACCTTGTTCCTATAGTTGTATCCCTGTACAAATCCCCACGACGGTTGGTTTAGCGTCAAGTAGGCCAGCAGACTGAGAGGAACATATGAGCCAGCCTCAACTGGGGAGAAGAAAGAAATATAAGTATTGAAGCAAGTGCAAGTGCACTCAACAAGCAAAAAAGAAATACATCGCCAAATTGAATGTGGGCGCCTTGAAAAGAATAGTGTTGGGTGGGTAAGATGCATTTTAAGTGAAAGGGGACGACATTCTCATCGTCACATTGAATGGTGTCCACGCCATGAAAAGAATAGTGTTGGTAAGGAGAGTCGGCATGCCATAAAGTGATCAGTACCATGATATTCATACACATGGGGATTTCAATGAAAATATAATAACTTGAACGACTAAACTACTGAAACTTGGTGATCCTCCCAATATCAATATTGGAGAGCAGCATGCTCATCGCTGGATCGGCATGGCTTCCATGCCATCTGTGAGTGAAGGAAAGACAATGTTCACATCGTTGGATCAAGTGGCATCCATGCCATGAAGGAAACAGTGTCGCCTATATGTAGAGTGACGATGATCTCATTGTCAAATGGGAGATGTGAGATGTGAGAGGACAGGCGTTCACACACAGATTGACATGGTAGAAGGTAAGATGAGCATTCACACTCAGAGAGAGCTGGTAGAAGGCAAGACAAGTGTTCACCCCTGGACTGACATAATGGAGGGGAAGACAAACATTCACGCCCAGACTGACATGGTAGGGGGAAGATGAGCATTCACGCTCAGAGAGAGATGACAAAAGGGAAGATGAGCACTCATGTGCACGCCCAGAGAGATGGTAGAGAGGAAACATGTGCGTTGATGCTCAGATCGACATGGTAGAAAGTAGGATGATAGAAGGCAAGACAAGCATCCACACTCGGAGAGAGATGGCAGAAAGCAAGACAAGTGATCACACCCAGAGAGATGGTGGAAGGGAAGATGAGCGTTCACACTCTCCAGGAAGATGCAGCAGCTACCAGACAAAGCAAAAGCGAGAGCTAACTTGGTGTAGAGAATTAAATGAGGGTGTACCTAGAGCAACTCCAAGAAGAAGGCAGTGATTCGTTGACTTACAAGGGGGTACACTTTTTCCTTTACGCTTTTCCATTCACTCGACTTCCAGTCTCGTTCTCTCCACCATACACGGTTGTATTCGTAATGGAGTCGTCCTCCATTATACCAGATATGTTTCCCGATCTCCTTTTCCTTTCTGTCTCACACAGTGCCCTGCCCTTACCATATTTAGACTTCCTTCCCGTTCCGCTGCAGTCGCCTTATTCAGACTTCATCGCCTGCGGCATAGCCTTTATTTATGACTCACTATGACTCGTCTCGACTCACTATGACTCGTCTCGACTCATTGTGACTCACTACGACTCATATGCTGCGCATTGAGTCATATTCTAGTTACTGCGGATGCTGCGCATCCTTTCCTTATTTAGAAGGGGCCTACCGTATATAAGGGTGCTCTCTTGCCCTCTTGTAATTTCCCTAAGCTAGTTCTACGCAATATCAGTGTAGTTTCTAGTGACCACCGAGTCTAGCGAGATTCCTAGATAGGTGAGACCAGCTTAGGCTTCGCGTCGTCTCGAAGCTCGGCATCATTCCTTGAGGATTCCTCTATTCGTCACTTGCTCTCTCTTCTCTACATGCAAACTCTCCTTTGTATCGCAGCACGCTACATCACCACTACGCTGTGCGTTACACATACACGCCATTGAGAACAGAATGAATGGAGGGAAAGAGATAACATGACGTCCACGTCACTGCAGAGCACACACAAGACTTGATGATGTACACACCACCAAGGCAGAAGGGAAGAAATGACATCCACATCACTCTAGACAGATGGTAAAGGTGGGTGATAATCCAGGGTTAAAACAATGACAGAAAGAAAGAAATGTGACGACGTTCACGTCGCACCATACTGAGAAGTCTTAGCAGGTGAGATGTGACAAGATCTATTCTTCAAACTCTGTATGGCTGGGTGTGGCCAAGCGACCTTTCAGTCACCTGACAGGTGGTGCTGCAGAGAGGAATTTTTGCCAAAGGTCAAAAAATGTCTAGGGGGAACCTTCAATGATTATATTGCTCATTTATGCATTATGTATGTATTTGTCCAACAAGCCAATGGGCTCATCAACAGCTCAGAAGGTATCTGAATGTGGTGGGAATGCGTCAAACAAGCTGTTGAGCTCATCAACATGTCAGAAGGGGTCCAGGTGTGGCGGTGATGATGAGCCATTGGGCTGGCATGCATCGAATGAGCCGTGAGGCTCGTCAACATGTTTGGAGGGGTCCAGAAACAGTGGTGGTGCAGTGAACAAGTCATCGGGCTTGGGAGAGGTCCAGGCGGCAGGGGGTGCATTGAACAAGCCATTGGGCTTGTCGATGCATTGGGAGGGGTTCAGGCAGCAGGCAGGCGCGTCAAGCAAGCTGTTGGGCTCATCAACATGTCAGAAGGGTCCAGGAGCAGGAGTGGTACAGCAAACAAGTCATCGGGCTCGTCAACATGTTGGAAGGGGTCCAGGCAACAGGCAGGTTGGCCACCAAAGTCAAAGTTGCATTACATAAGACACAAGATTCTTTGTTCTGACAGCTACTGTCCAATGATGGACTCAGTTGAAATACAGGTTTCTCAGCTCTGAAGGTGCTGACAACCTGGACATACTGACACCTCAGGTCTTGCATTTATACTCAACTACCATATGGAACCTTCAGTGGTCCCTGACCATGGCAGATTCTTTGTGTCTGCACGGTGAGTGAGCGCTTGTTGAAAGGCTGATCAGTCAGGGGATCTAAGGACATTGTCCTTGACATGAAATGCTGTGGCCATGTGATCAAGAGTGGATGCAAAACTGTCGCAATGTGAGCCATGGGTAGACATGGTCACCCTGTGATATGCCATTCGACACACCTCTGGTACCTCTTCTGTATTTAAAGGACCACACCAATCTACTTTTTTTTTGCTTCTTTGGTATGCATGATATCTATTATAGTACAATACCAGCATGCATGTTAGTCAGATTGATGTAAACAGATTAGGCCCATGAGCACTTGCACCCAAGTAAACTCGACACAGCGAGACAACTTCAATGGTGACACTGGGAGTGACGAGAAAAACACTATGAAAGACTGGGGGTATGACCTAATGGACGAACAATGCACATACGTATCAATCCAAACCGAGGGTTGGAGGAGCAAAGGCAGCGCTATCAGCTACAAACAATGCACATCTTGTGAATATGCAACAGTGCACATACGCATGGGGACCAGTAGGAACAGATGTGGACTTGACATCTCATATGGCACACGCCTCCAAGTATTCTATCCAGTCGATGGTCATATGCACTGTGATCTCTAGATCCCGCTGTGATGCCTGCCATCACCAATAGAGAGCATGAGAAACATGCAAGATGATCCCATCATAGGAGACTCATCTTGTTGAGGACAGCTGGCATGGAATGTGCTGTCGACGAATCCGTGAAGCTGGATGCGAAATGGGGGTTGCTGGAGAACCCTGAGAGTTGGATGGAAACATGTCTGTTGCGTTTGCAGAGGCATTTGCATGTGGTGAGTCTAGGAACCAAACAAAGTCTATTGTGAATATGTTACCATCATGTATGATAAAGATGTGGCGTGTGCCAACAAAATGCAGGTGAGAGAACAAAATGTGAGCAAAAAGTAAGACTTACAGGGGGAGGTACGAGTTTGTACAAACTGGTAAACTGTGCTGTGTCAGTGTCACGCAAATGAATTTTGTGAATGCTTATGCTTTGCAAGATTAAAAAAGAACGCCATGAAAATATAGTTTGCTGGCATCACAGTGAACTATGACATATGATCAGCAATGTCCCATGCAGAGAAACACAGTGATTAATGCACTAATATAGTTCCAAGAATGGCGTTGATGCTGATGGATATTGCAAGGTAGAAATCAATGTTTGCAGTTGCAGAGCTTAGGGAAATGTCCACACGATGTGAGTAGGCCTTTGGCAACAGTGATTAGAATGACCAGGAACAGGAGATGAGGGACATGTATCACCAGTGGTAATAATGTATGTAATGAGGGTAGTATTGAGTAGTCAATCCGTCCTTGACAACAAAGAGATAAGTGAGATAGTGATATGGGACAAGGTACCATTACCTTTGGAATCCTGTTCTTGACTTGAACAGGTAATAACAGCACACAACGGGAAGGTAAAGGTCACCCAGAAAGGTCATGACAAAGCTGGTATAGAAGAGGAGCTAAAGTAATTTAACAGGATGTGAAAAGGTACCCACACATACTGACTGCAAGGTCATCAAGTTGGTCCCAAGACATGAGTTGAAAGTTGGGATACTGTGTAAATTTCCAGTGCAATGAGCAGGAGCCAGCACCAACGATTTTGCTGTGATTACTGCAACACCTTCAATTCGTCTGGGCCATCTCTAAGAAGAAGCTTACCCAGGCCAATAACTACATATGGACGTCACAAGTCAGCACAAGTAAAATGGCCCCCTACACAATACTCACTCAAATTGCAAGCTGATACGATCCACTAAGGAGTCAAGTGAGAACAAGATCCCATGACAAGCCCAACACTTGGAAGACTCAACTCACGACGATGGACGTCACGATGATGTTTCGGCTGCTTACTGTACGCTGTGAGGAATACAGCATCAAAGAACAACAAATACTTACACCCCCATACTCGCTTTGAGAACATACTGGACGTTGATTAACGTTAGATGTGTAGAATATGTATGTGAAGTCTACTTATGACCGGACAGGCACATCTGTGACGATCTGCAAGTAGATTGTTCATCAAACAACCCTCCAGTAAATGAAGCACCAGATGCTCACAGTTACCATTTAGTGGATCTCCCAAAAAACACTGCCTTAGACAGGGAGTGGGTCTATCAAAATAAAGTGACTCACAATCAAAGTCCTACAGAATGTGAATGGCGACATCTTGGAGGGCTACAAAGAGGTAACATACCACACAGGGATCGCTATGGATTTGGGGGTCTCACCATAGCACAACTACCTATCACCAATGAGAGATTAGCAAGAGGCATTCCAACGTCAAGTAAGAGACTGATGACCAGCTTCAAGAACAGCAGATCATTGGAGTACTGGTGATAGTAGATGTAAGTCTGAACACTCATAACACCCCAGAGACTGAAAGTCTGGTAAGATGTGTATGCAATTGGCAAGTCCCGAAAGAAAACTCATGTTGCAGCAACAAGACTGGGGGTAGCATTGTCGGTAGATGCCCGGTGGGACCGTTCACTGGGGCCAAGGCTTCATCCAAGTCCATTGACACTACCTTCAGGGCCACCCCTCAAGCTTTCAAGCTTCAGGCTTAAGCTGTACCAGTGGTGGGACAGACTTCGTGCCTATCGCGTCCACGTCTTGCTGGAGACTTCCATCAGCAAACCTCTTTGGATTTCGCATATGAAGTTTCTCCATTGCGCACGGAAGACTTGGTCAGGACTTTGTGTCTAGCCCCTGGTTGCATCATCTCTCGCCTCAGACTTGTTTATTCTGATCCAGTCTGTATATACCCTTTTTTACTTTTTCTCATCGTATTTTTTGCTTACTAATAACTATCAGTGCTAGCAACTACTTCATGCCCTGCCCTGTGAGTATCCTTCACATGACCTCGCAGACACATCTTGATTCTCCTATGTTCACATCACCAAGCCTACTCAAAGGAAAGATCCCTTCTGTTTCCCTTGACCTTACCTGCCCTATCACCCTGTTGCCCCTCCTATACCCTGGTGCCAATAGTTACATCTTGGTCACGGTCCCCATCAGGCTTCACCTGGAGCTCCTGATCACTCCCAATTCCCTTCATTTATTCCAGACCTTGCCACTGTAATGCTGCCACAGTGGAGGAGTAGGCACATTTCTCTCTCTACAGGTTAACCTTAAACCTCTTTGAACCACCTGCCCGGGTCGAGAAAGTGATGCTCACTCACAAGTATGGCTGCCTCTCGCTTTCCAGACAATAGAAGATTGGTCATGGACTACGTCCTCATTCCCTCTCTCAAGACTACTTGCCAATGAAACTTGCCCTGTCCTGATAATTGGGTGTCACCGAAAAGTCTAGTTCATCCAGCCCAGAACTCTGGTGGTGCATGCAAGCATCCGGCAACCTCCTCATTGCGAGCTCACCTTTTGGCGCACTGACACAGAAGTGGAACCACCATCTTTCCCCCATCCACATCAATTTAGTGAGAAGTCAGACCAAGAGGACAGCAGCTTTGAATGTTTGCCCTCTGACTCAGAGTTAGTCGTTTTCTCTTCGTCACTGAGGGCTATCGCCACAGATCTCCTCACTTTGCATGGGGCCAACAAGGATATGGTGTTTGATCTTCCTCCCATTATTCCTGATGCCATCACTGGCTTGATGCCAACTCTTTGCTACAAATGCCCCATCTGCCCTACACCTCGATGGTTGCAGTGGAAGTCGCTTGGAACACACTATATCAAGGAACACAACTGTACGCAGTGGCCAGATAGGTGTGTGATAAAGTCCCAATACACTGTCAGACCTTATAGGCTGGGGTTTCATGGAGGTCGCTCAGCGCTGAGCAACATGGTCATACTTCTCCCTGATGATTGGAAAGATGGCGTCTCTAGACCCATGAAGGACTTTGGTGCATTGCTATGTTGTGATGGTTCACCCCAAAGCTACTGACAGCTTTTTTAAAAGTGGACCTCCTTGCCAAGGTAAAGCTAATTAGGCAACTCCAGAGTGCAGTCAGTGTCAGTTCTAATGCTGCGCTGAGGCATGGTGTGGAGATCATTGAAGCCATGGAGAATCTGCAGAAGGTTTTATAGTCAGTCAAACCAGCAGCTTGGTATGTGTGTAGCATTCTCGGGCCAGTGAATGCAGCCTCTTCTGGAATTTAATTATAATTGAGACATGGATGAACTCCCATTTTTGTATGACTTCTCCTTGGTTCATCTTGCCATTATCTTACTAGATGTATGACCAATCACTGCTTTCAAAAACACATGATATCTATATTATGCCAGTACATATGATAGATGTGAGAATCTACTATGTCAAGCGGTATGTCGTATAGCTAGCAGTGGAAACAACAACTTCAGCATGGCTAGAAAACTGACACAAACAAACAAAAGAGCATATATATGTTTCGAGACACTTCAAAGGCCTGGGCAAGTACTTCTCTATACAGTAAGAATGAACTTCAGGGCCTGGATGTCTTCGCATCATGCAGTGACACGCAGAGCTGCACTGATCTTGCTCCTGACTCCCGAGAGTTTCACAGACCAGTCCACAGCCTGCTTTCATCAAACACATCCACCAACAGACTTGCACATATGCTGTGTGCATTGCTCTTTGAGTGACCTCGGCTTTGTACGCACAGCATCATTCTTTGCAGAGTGACAGAATGCCCTTTTTGTGTGAGAATCTGTGATGCGCAGCATAAAAGCCTGGACCCAGGAGACATTGATCGCATGCATGCATGATTTCCCCCTGTATTGGTGATGATCCTGTCATCCTTTCCTAAGGGTCATCGGGGGTCGCTTCTCTTACACTCAAATACCACTGAAGCTCATGATTTGGTGCTTTCCATCTTTCGATGAATCCACAGAGTGCTCGGAATTCTGGATTCATGACGCTTTTCTTCCCCTGCCTAACACAAGGATGATTTTTGATCTGAATGTGCATGTTCGGTGGGGAGCCCACACTTATTTTGTCAATGGACATGTTGTCCCTCAAACTGAACAGGGTTCTAGCGCTCATGCAGGCTCTTTGACTGTGCAGGTGTCTGTGAATGATGTCAGCCTATGGAACAAGTAATATACAACAGGCTCGCACCTCTCTGGGACGAGGCAGCACAGAGAGAACTTGTGCAGACATGGCACAACCTGGACACTGGTTAGTGCTCTTCATTGCTCACACATCCTGAGAACACCTCCATAGACAGTATATGATGATAGCCCCCCATAGCTCGCCGAACTGTGTTGGGCCACCGGGTCACCTTCACCTAAGGTGGCTCATGTCCCTATCTATCCAGTATGACATGCAGACCGTCATCATGGGAGAGTGATTGAATTGTGTCAGTTGCGAAGCATTATAAGGAAAGGTATATTCTGACAAGCTTGTCCTGGTATTTCGAGAGCAAGGTGTGCATTCCACATACCTCATCAAGTGAAATATGAATGGGCCCTTCAGTTGAACAATAACGTCCAAGAACTCATGTGTGGTAACGAGTCTCAGCATCTGGGATGTCTGCAACTAGAAAAGAAAACCTGAGACAACGTCGGTGGACCTGTGGCAGTAAGGGTACTCACTCTGAAGCATCCAAACCGTTCAATCGTCTTTCGAACCATCCCATTGATGGACAAACTGGGGGCTATCTTCTGCAAACTTGGTGCCCAAATCTATCTATGTTAGCACCTGAGATATCTGTGTGAGACTCCTCCTCAAGGGAACATCAACTGTGGTGACCATATCAAAAGTCTTTGGTGTGCTGCATTAGAAGTTAGACACCACAGGGTAAACAAGATAAACAGGATGGCAGAGTTAATGTGTCTGTAGAAAACCAGTCTTGTGATGCATGCAGCATAGGTTGTGTCTGATACGCCAGGGAATTTTTACTGGAGTGACATGAGTGATGCAACTAACTGATCTTCCTTGACGTACATGCAATATCTTGTGAGCTATGCACTGCATACTGTATGCCAGTGACATCTTTCTAGTCAACTGGATGATGGCTACCATGAAAGCTTTGCTCCACCATTGCTGCATATCTGGTCAGCATTATTTCATGAGTGGCTGAGGTAGGACATTCAAAGACTTTGCCTACATCTAATGTACTGGGCTCTGGTATCTAGATCCTTCAGGGCTTCATAGACAGGCAGATCTTTGGGCTTTGTACTGGCACTGTAAAATCACATTCCTTTGATATCAATCCTCATCCAATCAGGGTGATCAGTGGGAACAAGAAAAGAGGAGTACCTTGTAGGTGCAACCAACAACTCGTTTGCCTTGGAAAGCTCTGACTAGCTTTGTGAGAACGACATTGTTCCTTAGCCATTCTTCCATCTCAATGACACCAAATCTGAGTTCAGTTCCTCGCCAAGACACCCTTTTATCTATTGTTAGGCTCTGCTAATGTGACACAAATATTCATAGGCTTGCAGCAGATGCTTCTATCTATCAGCCAAATGACCCCTTGTCGAATGGGGGGAGGGCATGGTCGGTTTGGAAAGCTTTGTCTCTGGATAAATCAAGGCGACCAGGTATGCCTGTGATGTCATCAGGATCAATGATGCCGGATGTGACATGCTCCTGAGCGACAGGGGAAACGAGAGGAGGATTCAGCCTTTCCTTCTGTGGGGAGGAATGGGCTGCTGGTATGGATGACTGGTCATGATATTGAGGAGAGTCATCACTGTCCCTGCTGGCTATGCCAGGAAGATGCCAATAGAGCATGTGAGCCCCAAGCTGTCCATACACAGAAGCCATTTTGTCAGCCGTGTATGAGCTCTTGTACAGGCTGGGGGACATGCCTAAAAACAGAGTGTGTGTGTAAGTGAAAGGGA
>JBBPJO010000196.1:0-20959 GCA_038088815.1 Boletus nobilissimus | reverse complement strand
TACTATTGCTACGTGTTCGAACCTCGCCCAGGACTATATTTCTTTTCTCTTATCGCTGACTCATTCCTAGCCACATGATCTTATCTCCACTTGCTTCATCAGCGATTCCTTCCATCTGATTCCATCGCTTTCTATAACGTTCTATGCCTACCCTTAAGGTCTTTCCTTTGTCTATTTAAACCTCGTCGAATCACCTTTGTATTCCCAGTTTAGACCTCCTTGGAATACATCTCTCATCCGCGCTTTCCAAGCCTTGACTCGTCGATGACATTAGATTGACTCCTTGACCCCTTGAACCTTTGATACGTCGACACTTGATCGACTTCTCGAACCTTTGAACCTTTGAACCTTCATCACGCTAGCATAGACTAGCGTCCCTTACTCTATTGGACTTCATGCCGCCATTGAGGGCACGCTGGCTCAGAACCCTCGACTCCTTTGTGACCATCCAAGGCCACGTCCGACCCTACCCGGGCCAGTCGTAACAAGCAGGAGCCTGTCTTAGGGTACACAATATTTCTGTTTTGTTGGCACATTCGCAAAGGCTCCTCAATAGGATATCCTTGTATGGGCCGAGACAGATGGCCGGCCCCTCATAAGGCTCAAGACAGCATTTGCCGAGATAATCGGGTGGGCTAATATCAGGGATGAATAGACATTTCCCGAACCAATTTGCAAGCCCTGCTGACGAGGGACCGAGCACAAAGGCGAGCCCATCTAATGGCCAAGATGGCCTTATGCCTTACCCACAAGAGCCCTGCTCGGGAGGGGTTCGCACGGGACCGAGTTATTCGGGGAGCTCTCGCTCAAGACCCCTCAATGTGAAGTCGAGGCAGTTGAATGAGCCCCTCTTGAGAGGAGCTCACGTACGGCCGAATCATTCGGGGAGCTCCCCCTCAAGGCCCTCGATGCGAGGTCGAGGCAAGCGGATGAGCCGCTGTTGTGAGAGGCTCACGCAGGACTGAGGGATTCGGCCAGCTCTCCCTCAGGTCCCTCGATGTGAGGTCGAGGCAATTGAGTGAGCCCCTCTTGGGAGAGACTCACGCAGGACCGAAGCATTCGAGGAGCCCTCCTTCGGGTCCCTCGATGCGAGGTCGAGGCAATCGAGCAAGCCCATCTCGGGAGAGACTCACTCAGGACTGAAGCATTCGAGGGGCCCTCCCTCGGGTCCCTCGATGCAAGGCCGAGGGAATCGAGCAAGCCCCTCTCGGGAGAGACTTGCTCAGGACCGAAGCATTCGGGGAGCTCTCCCTCAGATCCCTCGATACGTTGAGGCAATCAAGCGAGCCCCTCTCGGGAGAGACTCATGCAGGACCGAAGTATTTGAGGAGCTCTCCCTCGGGTCCCTCGATGCGAGGTCGAGGCAATCGAGCGAGCCCCTCTCGGGAGAGACTCGCTCAGGACCGAAGCATTCGGGGAGCTCTCCCTCAGATCCCTTGATGTGAGATCGAGGTAATCGAGCGAGCCCCTCTCGGGAGAGACTCACTCAGGACCGAAGCATTCGGGGAGCTCTCCCTCAGATCCCTTGATGCGAGATCAAGGCAATCGAGCGAGCCCCTCTCGGGAGAGACTCACGCAGGACCGAAGCATTCGAGGAGCCCTCCCTCGGGGCCCTCGATGCGAGGTCAAGGCAATCGAACGAGCCCCTGTTGGGAGAGACTCATGCAGGACCGAGGCATTCGGGGAGCTCTCCCTCAGGCCACTCGATGCAAGGTCGAGGCAAGCGAGCGCGCCCTTCTTGTGAGACACTCGAGGACCGAAGCATTCACAGAGCTCCCCCTCGGGTCCCTCGATGTGAGGTCGAGGCAATGGAGCGAGCCCACCTCGGGAGAGACTCCCGCGGGACCGAAGCATTCGAGGAGCCCTTGGGTCCCTGGGTGTGAGGTTGAGGCAAGCGAACGAGCCCCTCTCTACACAGGCTCACTCAGGACCGAGGCATTCGAGGAGCTCTCCCTCACGTCACTCGAGGCAAGGTCGAGGCAATCGAGCGAGCCCCTCTTCTGAGAGGCTCACTCAGGACCAAGGCATTCGAGAAGCCCTTCCTCGGTTCCCTCGGTGCGAGGTCAAGGCAAGCGAACTAGCCCCTCTCAGGACCGGGCTCACTCAGGACCAAGGCATTCAGGGAGCTCTCCCTCAGGTCACTGGATGCGAGGTCGAGGTGAGCGAGCGAGCCCCTCCTGTGAGAGGCTCACTCAGGACCGAGGCATTTGAGGAGCCCTCCCTCGGGTCCCTTGATGCGAGGTCAAGGCAATTGATCGAGCCCCTCTTGTGAGAGGCTCACTCAGGACCGAGGCATTCGGGGAGCTCTCCCTCAGGTCACTCAATGTGAGGTCGAGGCAATCGGGCGAGCCCCTCTCAGAAGAGAGTGAGACAGGACCGAAGAATTCAGGGAGCTCTCCCATGAGCCCCCCCCCCTCCCCCCGATCTGAGGTGCAGGCAATCGAACAAGCTCCTTCTGCCTTGGATTCCCGCATGGCCGAGCCATTTGGGATAATCGAATGTGCCCCCCTCGCGAGAGGTTCAAGGAGCGCTGAGTCACTCAGCGATGTATATGAGTAGCCTGTCTTAGCAAGTGTACATGTGTAGAGCCAATGGGGAAGCTCACGTTACCATGCATCTGGTTCCCCTACGCCATTGCCCTGCGGTGCTATGGGATCCGACCGGTATCTGTAATGGTATTTCACATTCGGAGATTCCCCGATAAGGCCTGGCACTTTTAGTGTCATAATTGGAAGTTGCTGGGGTCTTAAAACAATGGTTTCACCGATTGTCTCTGGCAATCACTCCACACATCGCTCATCGGATATGACACTCCCAGCTTGCAATTCGCAGGTTCCCTCCCATTGGAGCTTAGCCATGGCTGATAGTCTTGCCAACTATATGGTTAAGCTGTTCCAGAGAAAGACAGGTCGATCAGCTGGGCACGACGACCCTCTTAGTTATCCTGCTGTTCCGTTTGAAATCATCTTTGAGGCAGATTTTCTTGTGAGCAAAATTCTGGAAGCGTACCAAAATTGAAGTATGTCCTCTGTATCCGGCTTACTTTTTTGGCTCATTATAGACGCAGTCTGCCTCCCGAACATCAACATCATTCGACTTGCCGAAACCGTCCAGAAAACGGGATTAGGAAATGTCACATTAGATGCAGAAACAGATGCTGTCAATGACAACTCCTCCGGCTTATGGAGGGAACTTCGGGATCCAGCCTTGATAACGGACCGAGCCGGCAGCATTTTAGTTTGGTACTTACCAAGCTCCATAAGTCGTCCAAACCAGGTTCGTTATCATCAATGATTGTATATCGAAACCCAACTTTGATCAGAACCTCATTTGGGAGAATATTGCAATGCTCCGGACTCCGCTGCTACAGAGTGTCCAGACAACTGAAGGCTCTGGGTGGCATACCTCACCCAAGTTGTTCAACGCAGAGGCTAAGCTGAAAGGGGCTATAAATATCTCACCCGCATGGTTCCAGCAGGGCCAACATGTGAGCTAGATGTTACACCTTACTGTATGCCGACAGCAAACAGTCATGCAGACCGGAGTCGCTTCCCCCGAAGTCTCGGCCCTGTTGAAGGGAGATAGGAACAAGCAGGGAGGGAGGGAATGGCTTATTTCTTCAAGGGACTATGCCGCCATTCTGTCTGGCGCTATGGCGATCATGCATCCGGACATGTATGCCTCGGGCCACGAGGCGATGGTCCAGCTTGGGCGATGGGCCGAGGACAATGGCCAAGCCGACATGCTTGACGCGCTTGCCTTATGGCCCTTGGTTTACAATGTAGCTTCGGTCATTGTTAACCGAGCGAGCCCTTTGCATGTGGACACTAATGGAAGGCCTCAATGGTTTGATCTCCTTGTCACGGCCGGTGAGTATGAAGAACTAGACCTAGTCCTGCCGTCTCTCGGCCTCCGGCTTCAGTACAATCCCGCTACAGTGGTAGCTATGTTGGGACAGTTGTTGCTTCATGGAGCGGGCTCGGTTCAGGGCAATCGGGCCATGATGTCCTTTTACATGCGGGAGAATGTCCACGAGCACTGTGACATATCTCGATGCCACTATATGACTGTCGAGAAGATTCCCGGTCATTGTTAAAAACTTACTACGCATGGCTTGGTAGAAATCTCGATGTATAATAGGGTCATTCCATGTACAATACGCCGATGAAAGAAACAAGGGCTCGGCCTCTCCACACCAGCCGGCCCAGTCAAAGAGCCCTATACCTGAAGTGTGGACATACTCTGAAAGACCCTCCATGCCTCCAGCATGGATCGGTTCACACTTTGTAGGTCCATGAAACAGAGCTCAAGCTCGGCCAACAGCTCCCTGCGCTCTCCCGCGATGTCTTCAGTATCGTCGAGTTCACCTGCCTGCTCACGGCTGGATGGCCATTGGTTCTACGATTATTGATATTTGGTACTGTCCCGGTATCGTAAAGGCGACTTACTTGGAAGAAGGATGAGGCCTCCATAGCCAGGCCCTCAAATGTATGCTTGAAGTGTCGGCGAGACTGATAATCTTCAACATTGCCGCACCACCAAGCATCTCTCAAACCGAAAGGCTGTATGGCAGACACTGGAATCCAACCAGGGAGGATATCCTTCGCTTTTCAGAAAAGATCCCACTCAGCATCCGTTATTTCACCGAGGGCATGGTGAAGCTCCGTCGCATTTGCGGAATTATAGATGGCGGAAAGAGATTTCGGGGCCAGGGTCAACAGGAGGCGGGTTGTGCCACAGATGGCAAACACGTATATGAAATGTTCCTGAGAAGGACAATTAGCTCGGAGAGTATGGTAGGCTATTCTCGTACCACATCCAAGGCTAAATTCGCCTCCCAATCCCTCGGCCAGGACACAGGGGGAACATCTCGTAACAGTTGTGTCGCCGATTCCAAACGGCAAGAGGCATAATATGCCACCATCTGGACCGTATTTGGATCAAAACGCTGAGTAGGTTGGGATTGGGGCTGCATGATGAGGTCAAGAACAAAGACAAATGCACAACCGAGACGCGTCAACAAGATGTTTTGGGCCACAACTGAGTCAGCATGACAGCATTCTGACACAATAAGGCCAGATGGAAATGGGGATATGGACAATGACATGTTACAAAATTCTGGGTAGGTACACTGTCTCAAAACGCCTGGCTACTATCCATGGCTCCTACCCTCCCGGGCATGATGAGCTCCCAGGACTCTCGGCACATGTCCCGCAGCCGAGAGTAGATGGCCTGTTGCCTTTCTGCATAACAGGCCGGACCCACTTGAGCTTTGTTTCTTGAGCGAATGGCTCGATGCTCCCAGTCCCCTCGTTTCCTGTCAGAGAACTCAATAGTCCATTGAAACTCACTCTCGAGGATTTCCACCTCTTCAGTCCATCGATCCTTTTTAGCCTTGGCCCGAAGCCATTGGACCCGATAAACTGTATAGTATGTTGTTTTGGTCATGATGATTAGTTAGTTCGTTGGACCTACATTCGGACATCCAGTCTATCTGCTCGGTCCCCTCTGGTACCTTGACCGACCAGAACCAACCAAGCCTCTCATTTCGATGACCTCTGATATCCGGCATGCCTTTGGCAGTGTTAACCTTGAGATCTTCATCGAGCAGTGGCCTGTATTTGTCCAATATGTGTTCATCGGCCCTGAGCGATTGCATTGCCTTTCGCGACCCGCGGTATATAGATGCTTGTATATGTAACAATCCATCTACTGAATGGATCTTGCTCCAAGCCCGGGTTGATTTTGCATAGCTGCGGGAATGACGTACATCCTTTCGGAAAACATGGGCCTTATGGACCAGCGCGAGGCGAATCTCTTGAAGAGCATCATTGGCCTGCCCAGTACGAAGCTTCAGCTCCAGGAGTCTCAGAGTATCCAATCCAAGACTTGAACATTTTTCAACACCCAGACTGGAAGGCAATGGGATTATAACTCGGTGTGGCCGCTCCCCTGCCAGGACATCTAGGATCTCCTCGCATGAAGAATCACCATCACCCTCATCGTCGGATGGACTGTCACCAGCCGAATCGCAGTCCATGTAGCCAGAGGACTCTGAGCAGAAGCCAGAGATTTCGGAGCTAAGTCGATCTGCTCTGCGAGCCAATGCAAGCTTTTCGATCTCTGTAGCATGTCCACCAGCATTCCTGATGTCCCTGGCCAGCCGAAACTGGGATTCCTGAATTTTGATACCACAGGTTATCCAGGCAGCAGCCCTTCCATCCGGGGCGGTCGGAGATGGCTTAGATCCGAGAATTGCCAACTCCACACTGCGAATTGTGGGTGCTTCCAGAGGGTTATTATCCAGATGAGCTCAGGTAAGAGGGTCACATACCCTGTTTTAATTGAA
This sequence comes from Boletus nobilissimus, assembly GCA_038088815.1. Lineage (NCBI taxonomy): Eukaryota > Fungi > Basidiomycota > Agaricomycetes > Boletales > Boletaceae > Boletus > Boletus nobilissimus. The sequence continues at coordinate 14,610 of JBBPJO010000196.1, read as the reverse complement.
CATCAAAGATGTCCATTGCCGAGACATCCGCAGCCCGATTCTTCTGTGCCGTTCGCTCTTGTCTGGCCCATTGCAGTTTCCGCTCTTCTGTCACCACACTATCAAGCTCATTAAAGGCGGTAACGGCTTGCACTAACGAGGACATGGCTTTCCTGAACTTTCTGACCAGGCTTTGAGTGATCCGGACCATTTTCATAAAATTGGAGTCATTCATCTGGAAGTCGAGAAGTTCCTGACGATGAGGAGACGACATTCCACGGGCCGAGACCGACACAACATTCAAGACCGACCAAAGCGTTTCGATTATTTCTCCTTCAACCCAACCAGCCCCGGTAATGAAGAGGGGGGCATGCCGAGGAAAGCACTGAGACTGGTGCCCCTGCAAATGCCAGAGGCTGATGCCTGGAACAATATCAAGAGTCTCAGGAATCTCTATGAAACTGCTTTTTCGGAGCCGGGATCGGAGTTTCCTCATGTAACAGCAGTTTATATCATAAAAGCTTATCGCCCGAGGTATATCTTTCATGTTGTATCATGCGGCATTTGCGAAGGAATAATCCATATTGACCTGCCTGGATGGCAAAGTCCAAAGGGCAGATGGGAATGAAGGAAATAGCATACCTTTCACCCTTCTGGAAATCTACAACTGAATGGGGTAGGAAGCAACCGTGCCGGGCACAAGCTGTCCCTCCAATGCCAGTGGACTCGAGCTTTCCTCGGCTTGCGTGAGCTTGATTTACGGTGCAGTGATTATTGCAGGACGACCGCTGATGTTAGTGAGTCGGTCCAGATATTTCGTGCGATGGCTCAAATCACATGCACCTCCTGGGGGTGACTAGTGGCCTTCAGATATGCATGATACTCGGCCCTCTTGACCATGTATCCCAGCCCATCCATGAGCCATATCTGATCCTCCGGGGCCTTTTCATGCATATGTTCGGCCTTGAAGTTTCTGTCCATGATGAAGGTCCGAGTGTATTTCCAACTATGTATAAGGAGGTTAAAAACCAATAAAGCCATGGGCATTGAAGAAGACTCTTAGTGAACACTTACTGTTTGACTTCCTCTGGTGTCGGGTTGCAATTGATGCCAGGTTGAGGGCAAGCCGGGCAAAATAAAGCTAACTCCCCAGTTTTCGGCTGTCTGTTTGAGTGCCCGAACCCATTCCATTTTAACAGTTTGAGGACGCGCCACTGCCTGGCCACTCAGAGTAGTTCTCGATAACGATCCTGCTGGTCATCAGACTCCACAATTAGACCGATAGTGTGCACTATACAGACCGGCACAAGATGAGGAAATACAGTTGAGGTGATCCTTCGGAGCTTGTTGAAATAGTTCGACCCAGTCGTCCTGCACTCCAGATTGTCACGAATGAAATCGTCCAGGACCTGAAAGGTGAATGCTGTCCTTGGTTGATTGAGTGTTGCTGGAAAGAGCTTGCCCCTGAGGAGCTGCTTATAGGCCAGCGCCGAGCCAGGGCAATTGCAGAAATTCACTGTGAGAAAATGCACCCCGGAGACATCCACAGCAGTAATATAATCTCTATGAAATGGAGGACGTAGATTTGGTGGAATGCAGTCTTCATCAACATCAACCCATTCTTCTTCATTCATCGGGATGGGTCGGCTTGGCCCATTGAGGTTCGGCCATGCTCTACCTGGGCAAGGTTGACCACCATGGCCGAGATGCAACTCAAGGCCGGCCTGTGAACATTTTACTATTTGCCATCCAGAGTATCATTGACCGACAATAGACAAACCAGGTTCAAAGACGAATCTTCAAAAAAGGAGCCGGTCCATTGCTGAATCCTATGGAATGGTTACTGGACGTGCCCATCTCTGGTGCAAGCAGTGCAAAAGATTGGCTGGCCGAAGCAGTCTGAACATCAGTAAATCCCATCTCATTTGCACCAGGAGCATGTCCGAGGGTTTGGCGGAGCCTCCATGTCCAACAATGTCGAGAGGAATTCATCCTTCTTTTCCAACCATTCTCGGAGATAATGATTTGAAGTCTATTGCATCGGTATCAGTTGGATATTCCAATGAACAAACATAAGCATCTTTAGCCATGTGTAACCTTTTTCTGCTGGAATCGTAGTGGTTTGATTTCTTCTTCATCAGAATCTGTGTAGGTGTCATTGAAACTGGGGTCCAGTGGATCCCAATTGACTTGAGATGCAGAGCTGGATGGCTGTGATCGTGTTGAGGCCGGACCGGCATGATTGACTGGTGTTGGCTGCATCGAATCTGACTTGGAATTAGCATTCTGTGTTGCATCCAATCTGACCAGGTGGGTCTTGGGTCCCCTGGTGGTGTCCTTGGTGATCCAGGTGACACGAGTCACCTTAGCTGTATTTATCTTTCTCTTCTGATAGTTCTTTGGCATGGTGGACCTTCAAGCAACTATAATTTGCTCCACCATGGACAAGGCAGAATTCAACCCATAAGGGGTCAATCCTAAAATAGCACATGGTGCCTGCCATATGGGGATTTGTAACTATAGCAAGCTATGTAATGTATTTGATCTGTCTGTCAGACCCGATTGGCTCTAAGCCTTGCCGAGCTGACTCAGCATCAACGGCAAGCTGAGTTCTAACACCGAGCGCTGATGGGGCCCCTGGGCTAACCATTCTTGGATGTTGGACTCATCTAGCATTGCTGTCCATGTGGGAGCCTATTCGGTCCTTTGAAAAAAGAAAGCGAGGTCATAACAGTAGAGATTCCTGTGGTTAATTCTCATCCTTCCAGTACCACTTTGTTGACCATGTCCGACACCGAGAGCATCTATGCCGAGACTGAATACCAAAGAACCGAAAATGGAGGATCAGAAGCCGAAGAGAGCAGCAGTGGAGAGCAGGAACAAGAGGAAGGGATATTGCCAGCGATCAAGGGTATGGGAAATGTCGATCAGCTTGAGGAGTCCAGTATTGGGTTTGCTCTTGCAGCAGGCAATGGTGAGGATGGGCCACTGGGGAAGCATGGTAATAGCAGCCATCCTCAGGGTGATTCCTCGAGCAATGCACCTGTTGGTGCTAAATCCGTCGAGATTGACCCTCCCAAGGCTGAAGAGGTTGGAGGTGGTTCCAAGCTTCCGAGAGAAGTTCTGAAGATCCTCCAAGACCGATGGCTTCCCTGGAAAGAGGCAAAGGGGGCCGAGCGAAAGACATGTTGGAGGGCCATTGTCCAAGAGTTGAGACCCCTGCCAATACACAAAGGCTTGAAGAAGGCCGAATGGATGGAGAGGTTGAGGGTGAGTCTGTGCAGTAGGACTGATCGGTGGACTGACAGCTCCGCTGTATAGTCATACCTCGCATGGATGCACCAACAAGGCTGAGGCAAACAGGGGAAGCTCATCAAACTTGGACAGAAATGGACTGCCCGGACTGTGATTCGGGAGCTTCAACGAAAGGAGTTGGTGGCCACTCTTGAACAGGAGCATGGAGCAACTGCCGGCTCCGAAGATATGTTACGATTATACCAAGACCGGCTGACCGAGTTCATGCAAGATATGAATGACAAGGAGCTAGAGGATGCTCGTCAAACGGCACAGGAATGGAATAGTACTGGCGCAGCTCCTGAGGCTCAGGCTCAGCGAGTTTGTGTTTTAGGAAATCCTCACAGCAATGCTGATGCATGATTTCAGTTTCGCCACCAGGAAGGCCGTTCCCATCATGAAGGACTTCGCCAATGAGATGTGGAAGAGGGGTGGCATCAGGATGATAATCTTATCCGGATTCAAGGGTGAGAAGGGGGAGGTATTTTCGCAAATGCAAGTACTATGTTAATTGTCCTCTGGTACAATGCCTAAGTGCCCCACAGACTTGACTTCAATGAAGAGATTGGTGATGGGCTGAGCTTTGAGAATACCGAAGAAGTCCAGGAGTCCTTCAATCGATTTGTTGCCCAGTCTTTCAAGTCTCCAGATGCAGAGGATGCAAAGGCAGCCGAGCCGGGAGGAGAGGAGGCGGCTAAGAAGGAGCAGAGGAAAGAGAAGAAGGTCAGCCGAAAGGACCGAGAAGATCCTGTGAGGAAGGTCCTTCAGGATGGCGGCACTACAGTATATGGATCCCTGATACCAAAGGAGCGAGCCAGGCCGAGCTGCAGGGTATGGTGAGGGGATTCCTTACCGCTCACTACAGTAGGTGGTTTCCGGCATACCCACCAGGGAGAATGTTGGTTCGATGACAATTGCCTTGCCATAGGATTAGCATGCCAGAAGCAGAATGCTTTGGCCCCGTTCCGAATGCTACCAAAAAGAGCACATGATTTATTCTTGCCGTCCCATCTTCCTGCCGACTTCCTGTTTCCAGGAGACCCCAGCCATCTCAAGCTGCATGAGGCACGAATGTTCTTAGAGTTTATTCGCAAGAGACAAGAAACCGACCCAGACGACGTGTTTGAATTCCAGTATTGGGTGGACCGAAAAGGGGAGCTTCAGGAACCTCTGGACACATCTGATGAAGAGAGGGCTGAGCTGGAAGCATCATCAAAGGGTAAAGCCAAGCTGCCAAGGGGATTGAGGGGCCGAGGATGTTCTGCAAAAAGTCAAGACGAAGAGGATCTCGACCCAGACTATGAGGCGGATGAGGAATCGGAGTACAACAACCCTGGCAGGGGTACTCAGTTGGATGAACCAGCGGAAGATGGGCTAGCCATTGGGACTCAGCGAAACGACAAGGGTAAAGGCCGTCAGTTGACGGTCGACAGACCGAAGTCACTCCAGGATGGGAATCCAGCACAGGGTGGGCCGAGCGCTGGCGATCAGTCGAGTGGCATGGGAAAGGGGAAACAGGTGACAGATCGGGAGGGGTATTCGAGCCGAGAGGATCGGCGGGTAGGTATCCGGCCGAGCGCCGAGGGTAAAGGAAATGGTGGGCCGGCGAGCAACGACCAGGGCGACGTCAAGGGCAAGGCTAGACAAGCAGCACTGTCAGATGGCCTAATTGAGCAGCACAGCCCCAATGTCGAGCCTGGGGACTCACCGAGAGTCATGGCTGGGCCGAAAGGAAAGGGTAAAAAAATTAGTCGAGGTAAGAAGAAGTCTACCCCTGCTCATGATGGTGTGATCAAAGGTACGTGTGTTCTGGATGCCTGCATCTTCCCGGGAAAAGACACAGGTTTCCAAACAGACGGGCCAATGCAACCTGTATGGGACATGGACAGCTGAGTCAAATATGGCCCTCCCAAAAGGAAAGGCCTTGTCGACAAAGGACAGAAAGAGGACAGCAGCAAAGAGTCTCCGGAGGTTAACCGCAAAGGTATACTGAACGGGCCGAATACTATATATACAGCGTGCTAAATGATTGGTGCAGGCAGTTCTACTAATGAACACCTGACCGACTCCAAGCCCAATCTCGAAGGGAAAAGGGATGGTAATAGTCAAATTGGTATGCACCTGGGATACCATTTCAAATTGGCGATCTATAATTCATGTATTGAAATTCAAATAGATGCCGATGCTGAATCAGATTCTAGGAGGGATGGCCGTGACAAGTATGGGCCGCCGAAGCCGACAAGGAAAGTGAAGAATCAAGAGGGGTGGCGCACCGAGCATGGTATGCAGTTTGCACTTGTGCAGAATGCGGTATTTGATTCAGCTACAGTCAAAGATAATGAACACCCTCTTCCAAATTCAAAGATGAATCGCAATGACATGGGCCATCAGAAACTGAAGATGGTCGGGAAAGTGCCCAAGCTCAATGAAGGGAGCCGAAATGGAACAAGTGCGCTGTTTTCTATTCTGCCGAGTCGGGGCTTGCGAACTAATGCAGCCTATTGTCAAGGCCACGATCAACCGAGGCCGAAATCAAATACTGATGATAAGTTCGGCCCGCCAAGGGCAGAATCACTCGGGGAGAAGCCTGTGATTGAGGAAGTAGGACCAAAGAAGGGTCCAGGCAAAGAGGCACTCACTAGACGTCAGTCGACACCCGGGCCAAAGGATTTGGCCAGAGATAATACGAAAGGTGACTATTCACTACACCTCCTTCTCATTCTCTCCCACCGATCTTTCCGTGTCGGGGCTACCTTCAGGAGCCATGCTGCAGAAGCCCGGGTCAAGCTCCCAGGACATTGACGAAGTCCCTGTGATATACACGGGGCCGAAGGCAACTGCTGCTACATTGCATGAACCCCCCGTTTATCGACAGCAAGCTGTTCAGGGATTGGATGGAAGCCGACCTGTATTAAAATCAGCCTTTAAGAAGAAGCCGAAAGCTGATACATTCAGCGATGCAACATTGGGAGCCACACAGGGTGCGTCACCTAAATGTCTTAGATAGCTTGTCACTCTGAAGGAAAGCTACAGAGCTTATAGGAGAGGCGCCCAAGCCAGCCTTCAAGCCAAAGATGAAGAGGCCAAGTGATGCAGCATCAGGAGTCATGAAGGGTGCGTGCCCGAAATGTCTTAGATGGATTATCAATCTCTGAAGGAAAGCTCCAGAGCTTACAGGGGTCGACCCCGAACCTGCGTTCAAGCTGAGGATTAAGAAGCCGACATCCAGAAAGGACGGCCGGTCCGAGGGTGAGCCGAAAGGGGTGATAGTTATGTTGGCATACTGATTTCCTTTACACATTAGGCGAAAAAGGGATGGGATCAGCACTTGGCAGTGTGGACCGGGGTGGAGACAATCCTGGTCCGAAACGACCACACGAATCAGGCGTCTTAGATGGTGGGGAAAGCAACCTTCTGCTCTTCCGATTTGTCTAACGTCTATAGTAGCCAGCAGGCCAAGAAAGAAGGCAAAGTCGGTCAGGGAAGAGCCCTCTGCAGGTCAATCAACTCCGACTCGACAGGCACTGTCCAGTCAAATGATCCTTGCCAACAATGAGACCGCAGGAGAGCCGGTCACCCCAAGGAGATCTAGTCGCGAGCGCCGAGCGCCGATCCGACCAGACCACGATCAAGGAATCCGCAACGTGAAACGATCAGCTGAGTATGATAATGTCACACCGAGGGGAAAGAGAGCCTCTTAACTAGGATTCGGTTCTTGGCACCCCTCGCGGATTGAAGTCCATGTATTTACAAATGGTATTTGGAGATATATGTATGTACAGGATATGTTAAATACAGGAGGGATGTGATAACAACAAGGCGTCCATTGGTTGAATAACAGCATACCATTCACATACCGTCGGTCTCGACACCTTCCATGGTGTCACTCTGAGCGGGGTCGTTGTATTGCAGTAGCGCCTGTATGGCATCGTGTGAAATTACCCTCTCGGCCTCCTCGTTGCTCTGCGAATGTGCCGAGGCACTGGATACCCAACGGCTCTCAGGTTGCTGCGGTTCACTGACTGCTGTATCTGGGATGCCTGCCTCTGGCTCTGTGCCCGGCACCGTGTTGGAGCTGTCCTGCAGCTCTTCTCCTTCCACCTGCAGAGCGACGTTATTGTCGGTTTGCTCTTGGTTTGTTGGGGGTGGAGGTGGGGAGTGTTCTGGTGTATCACGGTTGCCAGAGTCGGACAGAAATGGACTCGGTCAAGGTCGAGGGGACGGTGAGGCCATTTCTCCAGATGGTTGGAGAGATGAGGTGGGCAGTGCGCAAGGGGTCGGAGAGGAGGGGAGGGACAGGTCAACTTCAATTCGGGGAGGTGTACTGGGAACCGAAGCCGGGGCATGCTGCTCCGATGGACCTGAAACGGAGAAGGGCAAACGCAAAGTGGAGGACGAGCATACTTCACCAGCGATATCTGGCCAGGCACGGCAGACAATCCGGGCCAATGTCTCGAGGCCTTGCTGTGTCTCCTTGAGTCGATCCTCCGCACTCCGAAGGCGCTGGTCAGTTTGGACATGCTGCATTCGAAGTTGCTGGAGTTCTTCCAGTACCCGGTTGTGCTCTGATGAACTGACCACCCGATCATCGTTTCCTACTGCGGGGGTCGAGGGGGTGGAAGGTGCTGGTGTTCCCAACGTAGACCGCGCAGTTGGGACAACTAGAGGCCGCTGCCTCATTCGAGATTCCAGGACAACGCCATCAAGTCCTTTCGACGGACAATGTGAGGGCATGATAGGAAGAGTAAACGGATGGACTTACTTTGCTGTCCTCTCACCCCGGTCTTTACGAGCACTGTGGCAGTTGGAATGGGCCCTGGAGTAGGACCGAATACCGAAGGCTTGGATTGATGAGCCCTTTTCGCGGGTGGTGACGACTCGCGTTCCTTGCCTGAAGGAGATGGGGATGGGGACGTGTTGCGGGCGGGGGACGTTGGTGGATCAACTTTGGAAGTCGTGGCATCTTGATCCTGAGACTGAGATGAGGAGGTGTGACGGACGGACCGAGCACGGGACCGAGGGCGTGAAGCCGAACGCTGTCTCTTCTTCGCCAGGAGACTGCAGCGAACCTTGCTTTCGTAGCATTGTCCACAGGCTCGGCCTTCGATGGGAGCACATTGCAGCTCACGCTTCACGCAGCACTCGCATGTGAGGGAGCCGCTGGATTCGGGTTGAGGAGATTGGGGAGGGGGAGTCGGCGCTCTGTTCGTTGACTTTGCACGGCTCCTGGCGCGTGACGTGCGACTGGGGGCCTTAGTCCTCTCGCAAGATCTACCCCTTTTCTCTTCTCCATCCCTCTCCTCAGTTTCGTCTTGCTCTCGTGCCTTCTCCTTACCCTTGCCATCGCCATCGCCTGCAGCCTGTCCTTTCCCCTTCGGTTCGGTCTTGATTCCCCAAGACTGGTTGCCCTTTGTCTTTTGTCCTCTGGTCACTTCGCGGTCTGCGGGTTCTTGTGGGCCTTTGGCCTTACTCTTACCCTTGTCTGGCCGAGTCGAACGCATTTCGGCTGGCGTGGTATGTCGCCCCTTGCTGCCTTCCTCGGTATGGCGGTCGACTTGCTGGCTGACATCAGTACCCGTTACCGAGGGTTCGTTGCTGGTGGGCTGGAGGGGTTTGGAACGCAATGCGCTCGGAAGCGTCGTTGGATGTGCCAGAGATGGGGTGGCGGTGGGTTGGATCGGGGCAATGGCTGCTGGGCGGGGAGCGTTGCGAGGGAATGCGATTCGGCTGGGAGATTCAACTCCCATCTGGGAGTGCTCTGATCTGGGTGTCGACGTGTTGGGGCTAACGGGCGAGAAAGGTGGCGTGGATGCTCGACCCTGCAACCAAGGATGGTCTGGTCGAGTGCTGATATTGCCATCCATGATGACCTGCCACGGGGGCCATTCGCCAGGCGTCGTTGGCAGGTGGATGTCGAGCGAGATCAAGAACCGAGGAATGAATATTCCCTCAGTCACGACGGCGCGCACCATGTTCTGGAATACATCAATTATTTCTACAACAGAGACGCGAATAAGAGCTTACCAGTTGTCTTGCTAACTGTACCACAGCCTGATCCCATCTGGACTGCATTTCAACCAAGCTACCGTGGGGTAACACGAGTCGCTCGAATATCTTGCAGACTTCTTCAGCACATTCGTCGATTAGGTTCTGCGCGAATTGACCCTCAGAAGAGAACATTCTTGGGTAGGGGAAGGTTTGGATGGCGGGAGGAGATGTAGAATGGTGGGTGAGGAACTTGTGGGGTGATATAAGTGTCGTTTTACCGGTGGACTTGCTCTTATTATTCCACATTTCGGGCGTGGGACTTTGCTGACATCGGCTGCACTGCCGAGCCGAGCTCGGCATCATGGCCACAACCCACTTTGCCAGACTGGGATCGCGGTAATTACACCTTATCACAAAGCGCACAAACAGCGCTACCACTATACACCACGTCTGGTTTGTGATTTCGATGTGAGATGAGTGTTGTGTGACAGGTGGCTTTACCTTTATTCCTAATTTCGGGCATGGGATTTCCTTCACACTGGCTGTGCTACCGACCTCAGCTCGGCATTGTGGCAACTATGCTGCTTTGTCAGACTGAGATCACGGCACTTACACCTCACCGGACAACGTCAAAGCACGCGCACGGCTTCGCCACACCACCACCACCACCACCACCACCGCATCAAAGCACATCGGACTTGAAATCATGGTGTGTGATAAGTGTCATTTAGCGAGTGAGCTTGCTCTCTTTTTCTTTTTCACACCGCAGGCGTGGGACATCACTGACATCAGCTCAGCTCGGCACTTGGACCACTGCTCGTTTGCCTGACTGGGTATTTAGACCTCACCACAAAGGGCGCAAAACAATCTTGCCACTACCCACAACCATGACCAAGCACGTCCGATTTGCAATTGAAGGAGAAGGTGTGTATTCAAGGCTTGAAACAGCAGTGAGCCTAACAGCTATTACCATAGGACCTTCCGACCCAAACAGGATCCTCCTTTCGGCCTCAGTGGGCGAAATGTGGCCGAGAGAAGGTATGGTGCCTCCTCTGTACTGCCCCGCAGAGAATCACCTCAGGTCACCTCTAGGCCGCTCGGGCGATTCGCCAAAGAGAGTGAAAGGAAAGCGAAGGGCTAGTAGAGGTAATTTCATTCCATGGTCTATTTGACAGGAATGACTGAGTTCTTGCAGGTGATTTAAACAGAATTACATTCAGCCAAGAGACAAGACGGTAAGCCAGAAACTGTCTTAGGGAATGTGGATGACCCTCGCCTTCATAGGACCAATGATCGGAACATGACTCAAAGAGCCGATGATATGGGCTTTGGTAGTATCAGGGCCCCATCCTTGCCCCTTTCAGAGGAGCATTCCCCCGGATCGTCTACCAATGCCCTCCCTCGCCAGATCCCTTTGCCACCCCATGTTCCGGACAATGTCCCATCAGGTGAATCATCATCAGATGTGCCCTCACCCCCAATCAACACGCCGGCATCACTCTCTTCTTCAGAAGGTGATGTGGAGATGAATGAGGTCAAACACGACCCTATGAACCAGCGCCCAGTTCTGGAAGTATTGGGGGAAAGCAAGAACCCCGAGTACTGGGTGGCACGAATGTTGCAGAGGGATTCGCGCCAGAGCCGAATCCAGGCATTATCCAAATGGTCAAGAGACCAAGGTAAGTGTTGCTTACTCGTTCTTGTATCCATGACCCTACGTAATTTCAGATCGGGTCACCGGTGACGAAGTTGAGAGATTCAAGGCCGCCGTTGCGCGGGCTGGTGTCACCTTGTTGGACAACGAACCGGGTGGTATGTTTCAACACTTGTGGATTGCGTGATCCCCAACTGAACGGATTACAGTACTGGAGGAAGCGGTGATGTGGCTGGATGCGATGCAACATGTCCATCATGAGCTCCATCCGACCAACAGTCCCTACGTCGAACAGCGGGCAACATTTCTGCTACAGAGTTGCATGGATGTCTCTGTGGATGTCTTCTTGAAGGGTGCCGAGAAAAGGATTGATCTGCTGAGGAGACAGAAGGTATTATTGCAAGCATTGGATAGGCTAGAGCGCTCATCTATGTAATCACTTGAATGCGCCTGTAAATATAAGATACTTCTGAAGTCCGAGTTCAGTTTCTGCTCAGCTGCGTCAATTGCATTGACCGACGGGTCCCTTTATCCCCTATCACAATTTTTCTGACCGCCTTGGCCTGCGCATTCATATCACTACCCTTCCTAGATCAGCTCAACTTTGAATCTCGGTCCTTCTCAGCCGACCAACTACCACTTCTCTGGTCAGCTCACTCGAATATGTCGGTTCAGCGCCTGTGCAGGAGAAGTCTTTTCGGGTATGATGTCCCGGTGAGAGCACTCCTATCGCATGCGGTCAAATGGGTCAGCTTCCCAGAGGAGCTCATGCGAGTGTCTCGGTCGAGTTAATACGTGCCGTTGGCCTGGCATGTTGGTCTGCCGAGAGCCCGGTCCAGCAGTTCGGTCCAGCCATCCCTCGGTGGGCTTATGCGACTTTGTCGGCTCACCGCCTGCGCCTACCAAAGGGCTCGGCCGCGCATGTCAGTCCGCTGAGAGGGCAGCTCATTCGAATATGCCGACCCGCTACCTACTCCCTACCAAGGGGCCGGGCCGACATATCGGCCCACTGAGGCCCATTCCAGTGTCTCGGTCCAGCCAATGCCTGCCCTCCATGGGCTCATTCGCATATGTCAACCAACTACCTACTCCTTACCAATGGGCTCGGCTGAGCATGTCGGTCGAATGAAAGCCTACTCAAGAGAAGCCCGTTCAATTGTCTCGGCCCAGCCAATGCCTGCCCTCAGTGAGCTCACCCGCATATGTCGCCTCACCAACTATGCCCTACCCAGGGGCTTGGTTGAGCATGTCGGTCCAGCTCGTGCTTCCTCTCTGTCGGCTCTCTCAAATATGTCGGTCCAGCTCATGTCTGCCCTCGGTGGGCTAAATCGCACATGTCGCCTCACCAACCCCGCCCTACCCAGGGGCTCGGTCAAGCATGTTGGTCCAGCTCATGCTTCCTCTCTGTCGGCTCTCTCAAATATGTCGGTCCAGCTCATGTCTGCCCTCGGTGGGCTGATTCGCACATGTCGCCTCACCAACTCTGCCCTACTAGGGGGCTCGGTCGAATATGTTGGTCCAGTTTACATCTCTCCTTGGTTGGCTCTCTCGAATACATCACCTCACCAACTATGCCCTACCCAGGGGCTCGGTCGAGCATGTCAGTCCAGCTCATGCCTCCTCTCTGTCGGCTCTCTCGAACATGTCGGTCCAGCTCACTTCTGCCCTCGGTGGGCTGATTCGCACATGTCGCTTCACCAACTCTGCCCTACCAGGGGGCTCGGTCGAGCATATTGGTCCAGTTTACATCTCTCCTTGGTCGGCTTTCTTGAATACAGTACATCACCTCACCAACTATGCCCTACCCAGGGGCTCGGTCGAGCATGTCGGTCCAGCTCATGCCTCCTCTCGGTCGGCTCTCTCAAATATGTCGGTCCAGCTCACGTCTGCCCTCAGCGGGCTGATTCGCACATGTCGCCTCACCAACTCTGCCCTACCAGGGGGCTCGGTCGAGTATGTCGGTCCAGTTTATATCTCTCCTTGGTCGGCTCTCTTGAATATGTCGCCTCACCAACTCTGCCCTACCAGGGGGCTCGGTCGAGCATGTCGGTCCAGCTCATGCTTCTCCTCAGTCGGCTCTCTCAAACATGTCAGTCCAGCTCACGTCTACCCTTGCTGGGCTGATTCACACATGTCGCCTCGTCAACTCTGCCCAACCAAGGGGCTCGGTCGAGCATGTCGGTCCAGTTTACACCTCTCCTTGGTCGGCGCTCTCGAATATGTTGGTCCAGCTCATGTTTGCCCCCGGTGGGCTCATTCGCACATGCCACCTCACCAACTCTGCCCCACCAAGGGGCTCAGTCGAGCACGTCGGTCCAGCTCACGCCTATCCTCGGTCAGCTCCCTCGAATGTGCTGGTGTACTAACTACACCCTTCCAAAAGAGCTCGGTTGCCACTCATCCCCTCATCTGTGGCTCAACCATTATCTCGGCCCCTTATCCCCCACACCCGGTAAGGGCCATCAATACTCTCACTCCATGGCATAAGCATTCGAACTCAAGCTCGTATGTTCTTCTCGTTTCAACATGAATAATTGTCACACAGGCCCTCTCATACTTGACAAGTCTCCCTTACATAGATATCTTGAGCCTGAGCTCCGGCCCCTCCAATACCGGCATGTTAAATGCAAGCCAGGCTCAACGAGAGACACGGTACAAAGTCACTACAGTATGTGCAGGAGTCTTGGTACTTTGGCTCCACGAGCAAGTTGAAAAGCAAAACATGTTGAGATCTCTGCCAGACGTCGTCATTGGTACTAGATGAGAATCTCGATTGACCTGTTCAAAATGAGCCTTCACAATCTAGGGACAATACACCGGTGGAGAAACAACTTGAACTGTACTCGCGTGGATACAGTAAGATCATGTGACTGCTGTTGCAATAGCAGGGATCCAGTGCACAGACCGGGATCCCGAGGATCTACTGTAGGGTACTTACCTTTGGACTGGAGAGAGTTACTCAGAGATGATAGTAGTAGCAGATCAAGAGAGTATTATTTATATTCAGACTCAGCAGAGTCTTATATACGCTTTGTAATGATTACTTAATATAGGTCACGTGACTGTAAGTACGTGTCCTTTCAACAACTGCTTTGTGCTGTCCATCCATGCTCTACAGTCACAAGGACCAGGGCAGAGAGAAAGAGAAAATGCGCTGCACCCTGCAGCGATGCCTGTTGTTACTGAAGTTGGTGACACTTGTGTTGCAATAGCGGGGATCCAGCGTTCACGCCAGGATCCCGAGGATCTACTGTAGGGTACTTACCTTTGGACTGGAGAGAAGTTACTCAGAGATGATAGCGGTAGCGGATCAAGAGAGTATTATTTATATTCAGACTCAGCAGAGTCTTATATACGCTTTGTAATGATTACTTAATATAGGTCACGTGACTGTAAGTACGTGTCCTTTCAACACTCCCCCTTGTCTAGTATATGGTAGATGCGTAGATATAAAAGTGAGAAGTTATAAAGTAAATAGGTAAACGTCCGCACAATCTAAGATGGCGAGTTGAATTCCAAACCGAGCTGAGAGCGGAACTCCTTGAACTTGACATGTCCAAGGTTCTTAGTGAACATATCCGCAGGGTTGTCAGTCCCTGGGATGTAGAGTAGCTCTACTTGCTTCCAGAGCATCACAGCATCGCGTACAAAGTGGTAGCGGATGTGGATGTGTTTGGAACGTTTTTCAGTGACAG
>JBBPJO010000195.1:0-20992 GCA_038088815.1 Boletus nobilissimus | reverse complement strand
ATACGAGTCAGGACTATATTATATACCTGTAGAAGGTACACTAGACATAATGAGTACAGGATAAAGTGTACGAATGAATGGGTCTCACCTCAGTACTGATACGAGTCAGGACTGAGGTGTAATCTACACGTCCGAGCGAAGGTTATCTATCTGATTATGTAATACGGGTAAACCCGAGTCCGTTTGAATCTAGTGGTCCGTGGCAAATACACAACACTTGGGGCCTGCGATTGTGTCACCAATGCCAATACTGAAACCATTGTGGAATAGCCAGAAGTTGACGACCATTTGAATCCCCGTAAATACCGATCGTGTGGCCTCTGGACCCTTCTCGCGGAAGACGACGTGAATAAGACCCACCTCAGGCAGCACTTTTTTCAAACTCCGATGGTCTTACAGACCAATTTCCCGTACAAAATAAATCAGTCTGTAAGACCGTCCCTCCCGAAACCCAACCACCCTTAACCCATTCCTAGCACTCCCTAGCACTCCCTAGCACTCAGGACTCTTCCATGGCGCAAACGAGCAAGGGATGTGGTCCAAAGGGAACACTCTGGAGCCCCTTTTGGGCCACATCTGTTGCTCGTCGAGCATCCCTCCTAATCTTCATTTCAAATGTTATTATTTTATCAGCTCCTGACCACGTCCGTCGCTCACAGGATGCCTTTTCAATTTTATGTTTTTCCATCATTTGCTTCTCTTTCTTCGACCACAACACACTCACACTCAGGTCTGCCGATGGCGACGGATGCCCCAACTTGAACACGTCCCAGTCCTCGCACCTACCTCACTCCCGACCTCACCAGCACCCTCCAGTCAACCTTGGATTTCCCCCACCTCAGAGTCATTCTCCCTCGCCATCACGCGCACCCGTGTACGCACCACCCGTTTGCCAACACCCAATCACGCTTTTTCATGCCCACTCGCTCGTCACCCATCTGTTCAACGTAAACATTGTATACTTCCCCTCGCTCGCCCACGCCTACCCACCTGCTCCAACCCTCTCCCACCCGTTTGCGCCCGTGCAGGGGCGACAACGCAACGCACGCGATCTGCGCGCGCACTGTACTGTCGCCCTTGCTCGTTCGTTCCCTCCCATTTGTTTGCACCCGTGCAGGTGGCACGTTGCCAGCCCTCTCCCACCCGTTCGTGCCAGTGCAGTAGCGGCGACGCCCCTGGTCCATTCGCGCCGCCCCACCCATCCTCGCGCTCTCGCTTACCCCGCTCCATTCACACCCTCGTCCTTGTCGCCGTCCTCCTTGTTCCATCGAACCGACACCGGCACCGGTCGCGGACAACTTAACGGAGACACAAGTACAGATGGTGCGGTCTTTGCTCGGATGTCTGGCTTCACGGGCGAAGATCGAGCTGGAAGGACGACCAGATGGAGGAAAGGAAGCGGTGAAACAAGCCATTATTAAACGCTTACTGCTAGAATGGAGTAGGACATCTCACGTCTTATTCGTATCCCTTGCTCCTCCATGATCCATTTACGGTCCTCGTCGAGACGGCTTCCGTCGCCCAGAGATGTTCTGGTGCTGTGCTACTACGCTTGCCTGGCACGCATCGTCATCGGAATGGTCTACGTCTTGAACAAGGCGCATTCTTGCAATTCCAATCAGAAAGCCATGCAGACCTATTTGGCGACGTGCGCATGTTTTTCATGTCGGTCGTCCGTCACTCACCTGTCTTTAAACACACCGCGACGCTCGTACTCGAGATGTTTGGTGAAGCTCGGATTGAAAAGCTCTTGTACGCGTTCACGCTGCCTTTCCTCCGACGTGCGGCCATCTTGTGCCGTTCCGTGCTTCCTAATGCGTTCGTGACGCCATCGTCAGGTGGTACGGATGACAACGAGTATCGATGTCTTCTCACGTTGCTACACATTCCCCCGCTGTCAGATCTGCCCAACCAAGACATGCTCCAAACTGCACTCTCCGGTTGGTGTGCCCACTATGGTCATTCTCATGCGACATCGCAGCTCAACTGCGGCGTCGTTCTGGACTATCCCGCCGTTTACCGCCTCGCGCGGCTCCCGATTGTACTTGAATGGGCGAGGGGAGTGCAATGTGCACGCGTGAGAGTATGTCCTTGCTCATCGTGGCTTATCGGCGACGACCGTTTTGCTCATGCACATGCAAAGAGGAGGTGGTCAGGTTTTGCGATTGTTCACAAGAAGGGCGTCCTTGAGTCGGATGACGGTTCGTTCTAGCCAGAGTACGTCGATCGTTTCAGGGACAGTCGGGCCGTCTGAGGGAAAGAGTTATGGTAAGGAAAGAAGTGGGCAACCAGCAGGAAGGAAAAATGGGCCACCTTCCTCGTGGTCAAACCATGTCAAAGCTTGTTCCATTGAACCAACAGCAGCACCGACGGCGCCGTCGCCCTTATCTTGCACCATCGCCCTTGTCCTTACGCCTTCGCACCGTCGCCGTCAACCTTATGCCATCGACAATGTGACGACAACGACATGACGATGACGTGCCGCCGCCAACGCGACAACGAGGCCCTCACATGTCCTCAACTTCACCCTCCGCTTGCAATGACAAACGCCCCTCGCCCTGAGAGTGAACAGAAGCAACGGTACAATGCATACAATCGGGAAGCAACGGTACTATGCGTTGTACCGTTGCTTCTGTAATGCTCACCTTTACCCTCCCTGCCTGCTCGTACGCATCAGAAAGCCTGCGCGATGACGATGGCGGCGCCATCACAAAGTCAGTACACCCTCTCCAATCAGGCTCTGCTGGACATTGTAGGCATGATCCTTCTACCGCGAATTAACTCAGAACTGGGGGTTATGATAACCGTTTTTTTCATTTTCTTTCTTGGCTCACTCGGGCACAATACAAATCGCAGGAATCAAAATTATTTGCCGAGATTTACAACTGTGTATACGACCAAGTACAGGCTACAACTGGTCGTTTGACACCCTACGACGTTTCCTGAGGCTCCGGGTGCTAGGACTCACGGTTGGTGACCTGTGTTCATCGTACTGCGGACGCTTTCCGAGGCTGCGTGTGCTAGGTCCAGCGGTTGGCGTTCGGGACTCACGTTGCTGTGTCCCACAACTAGTGGTGGTCACCTTGCTTGGAGCCTACAGCAATTACCATAGTTAGCTTGATGTAGCAACGAGTCACATGAAGGGATTGCCTACACGACGAACTTTTTTGATTGCGAGCGCATTTTCAGGGGCAGCATATGTCTGCGACTGCCATACTAAGTCTTGGAACAGGGGGAGGGAAAGAATACTACTACCTCTGACTCTGTCCTGCTGTCATTGGCAGCAAGCGCGTTGGTACCAGACTTGTTGGGTTTGATGTCCTCATCGGAGTCCACCACTGCATCTTCGGGCTCACAAGAAAGCGTGATCTTGTGTGTGCAGGGCTGTGGACGCGGCTCAATATAAAGCTGAAACACCTGAATGCACAATTAGTGTCAATCGCAGGCGGGTCATGCTACTCACCATTTCGACACCACCCTCGTTACAAAAGCCAAGATTGAATGATTGCATCGTGGCGGCTGATGGAATGGACAGTTTTATGACTTGCGGCTGGCTGGCGTCGTCTTCGTAATCTTGAGATTGAGGGGATGGCAGCATGCTGAGACGACTGAAAAGTTGGGGCTTGAATGGTAGTAGGAAGGATAGCGTGAGGTAGACAAACTTTGGCATATCCCCGAGACCCTCGGGCGGTAATCTCCAGACTGATCTGGGGAAATAAATCGGGAGACAGTTCAGCAGACACCCGAAGAACTCGAAAAGCACAAGAGAAGCGCACCATGAGGACGTAGCGGAACCCTTCTAAAATGGTTCGGCTGCCGCGGCGGAGCCTCGCGACATGCGCTGGGGCATTCTGCATTGGTGCATCGAGCGCGAGAGCCGCGAGGTGCTTCGGGTTCCTCTGGCGGTTGGTTTTCGAACATGAGTGAGCAAGAGTCAAACAAGAAATATATTTTTTGCAATGTTCATGGGCGTCACGGATAACTAAATGAATCAAGGCAGCCACTCTGCCTCGCCACGGTCAACAGCATGCATCATCAACACTATAGCACAGTCCTCGGACAAAACTCTTGTGTAGCAGGCACGACTGACACCAACGACATGAGGCGCAGTGTTTTCCCTGAATTGGCAGGTTGGTCAGAATATGTAGACTAGATTTAAAAAAAAAAACATTGCTTTACCATGTGCGAAACACACCTACACGACGCCTCTTGATCACGAGATATACAGGATCATCGTTGTCACCCAGCGGCGCATCAAAGATGAAACCGTTGTACATGTGTTGGAACCGATCGTCAGGGTGCGCCAGGCGTGCTCTGAACTCATGGAGCGGGCCGTTTCGGCCAGCCCAAGTCGAGGGGGGACCGCCAGGAAGCCACTCCGCTTCGTTGTGGTCCACCGCCCACAGCAATGATTCGATGGCGGCATTGACGGACCCGGATTGAATTTTTGAATAACAGGCACGACTGACACCTATTACTTGTGGTGCTGTTTTTTCCCTAAGTGTCGGGGACTTGTCAGGACATGTCCACAACTGTGATAAAGTGTACTTACCAGCCGCGAAAAACGCCAACATGACGTCCCTTTGTGACCAAGTAAAGTCCGGGTCGATCGTTATCATTGTCTTGAGGAACCTCATACACAAAGTCTTCGTGTAAGCAGTATACCCGATCGTCCATGCGGGGGACACCTGGGTTGAACTCATGAATAGGACCTCGTCTCCTGAAGGTTTGACCATGACCAGCTGCTAATGGTGTGACCGCAGGTAGATCATCCAGCAATGCGACAGCGAGGGGTGGAGAGGAGACGGGTAGTGGGAGAATAATGCCAGTGGTACTTGTTGTGGCATGGCTAAAAAGGTACATACTCATTCTGCATGCCGAAATAACAGTCTCCGCAATACTGATCATATATGCTAATAGTCAAGTGATCAGTTCAGACGTTCAGCGGCACCAAGTCATGTGCTCACAGCGATCGGCCTCCTCTCGAAGGACGGCCTGAGTGACTCTGTGAGTCATGCTACGCACGGCTATATCTGTGGCCAACTCCCCAGCAGCGGATAGGGCCAGAAACAAGCGCCTCAGTTGGACTAGTCAATGAATAAGGTTACCGGTTTCCATTACTAGTATGATAGATGGTTACTTACATAATTCCAAATGTTCACTGTTGGCGTACGGAGAGGACTCGGGAGGGTCGGAGGGAGACTCCGCTTGCTCATAGCTGGGCTGTGGAGTGGACATGAAGAGCATGGGGGAGAGGGAAGTGCGCTGTATACCACACGAGGATTTTAAATAGTTTGCTAGGAGTGGCATCTTTAATCGTTCTGCAAAATTTTCTCGTTCGAATTGCTGCCTAAAGCTTCTTAAGGTGCCGAGAAAGTAAGGTTGCCAACGATGGGGTGCGACGCCACTGATCCGCAAGTTCAACTATTCAAAGTCAAAGTCAATCAATTTATTGCATGCAAATATCATCATACATTTCAAGAAGCAATGAATGAAGATTACAAGATGACACACGACAAGAGGTGACGCACGACAAGAAGCAACAAGACCTACTGCCTCGGCTCGGCGGACGGATGACTCAATTGACGACCATCCACTGATGGGCTGCGAGCCACGGGGCAAGAGGGAGCAAAGCGTACATGGTCATCACGATGGTACCCCCGATCTGGATGGTTTGGATAAGGGGGGATGCCAGAGATCATTCCAGGCCCAAATTGACTGGCATCGCGAGGATGGAAGTTGCGGTGATGGAAGGCGCCATACATAGCTCGAGGATCGCCGGGGTACATATTGGCCTGATAGGGAAAGTACGGATATGGGTATCCGGCGAACTGATGGCCCGCCCCATGAGACTGATCCTGCAGCGGAGGGCACAGATAACCTACTCCACAAGAACCCTCCGGTCTAGCCTCGCAATCCCCACTGGGACTAGCCATTCCTTTGTAGTCAGCATGCTTAGGAGGGACGGGGGGAGCAGGGGGAATTGCAGGAGGAGACGAGGGGGATGCCTGGGGAGGATGTTGGAAAACAGGTTGAGCGGGTGGGGAGATCGGCCGTTCCGTGTCCTCGTCCTGAGTCTCGATGAGTGGTGCTAAGAGAGTATGTCGCTTCGGAGAAGGGGAGGACGGATCAGGGGTTACTTGTGAAAATTGTGCTATATGACGCTCTGGGTTGTTCGAAGCCCCTGCCAGTGGAGCCAGGCACAGGGAAGCCAGAGAGTCTGTGAACGGATCATCAACTGATGAGTAGATTAGTGAATGACTGCCAAAGAAAAGACCGTGCAGACCCACCGTGTGGATCAGGCTTCCGTGACTGAAGAGCAGGCTTTTTAGAGACGTGAGACGGAACGGTGGGATTGGCCTTGCGTTTCCCCAAGGGTCCTGGGGCCTGATAATCGTCTTCAATTTTCAGCCCTTGGGTGGTGGGGAACAGCTTTGTTGCATCGGAATCGATGGGTACTGCACTGATGGGAGCAACAAGATTGACATCAGCAAGGGGTATTGTATCACCCTCCATAGTAGGGCGGGTATCATCGTCGCTTGAGTCGTCAGTCGGAACATACTTAGACTTCCCCTTCTTCAGAGACGTGGTCTTTGAAGGAACTGGTTTGGCCTTTGACTTTTTGACAGGCTTGACAACCTCGCTCATGTCATCCCCGCTACTGAGGACAATGGGTTCCTCTGCCGTGGCTCTCGACGCATGAATCTTGCGTGGCTTGATGCGGGTCGCAGCGTTACCTCGAGGAAGGCGGGCTGGTCCCTCAAAATCGATGGACCCGTCCATATACATCCGTTGCGCATGATCTGCATCACTGTCGGCATGAGGTGGAGCACCGATAATGACGGGAGACTCAGAGTCCTGAATAGCTTCTAATTTGAGATGTTAGCACCGAAGAGAGAGAGAATCAGAGAGACGACTTACTCAGCTGCAACCTCCCTTCAACCTTGACGATGGTAATCTCATCGTTTTCCAAGGCATGATAAATATCACGCCGCTCGTGGACCTTGAGAGTAGTGATACCTTTTGCTCTTGACTGCTTCGTCCGCAATTCTCCTGGCATTAGGGCAGAGGAGGGCCATCCATGCATCACAAGACCTTGTTCCCCGAAGATCTGGGCCAATGAGGTCCAAGGGAAACTATTGGGCTTGAACTTTGACACGTCTCCTTTTGCTGCCGCTGCAGTGCCTGGTTAGGTGAAATTAGGGAAAATCGCTCATACACTTACTAATTAGATTCAAGATGCTCTCCTTGATATTCGTCAATACATCGTCAGATGCTGCAGCAGCAGCAGCAACAGCGGCCTTGTCGTTCACGTTGGATGCGGCAGCATTAGCCTTGTCGTTGGGGCTGTTTCCTGTCTTCGAGTCCCCTGCCGTCCCAGTCGAGTCCTTATGTTTACCCTTGTTCCTTTCATCGTCGAAGGCATCGCTGACGATCTCCAAGGAGACATTGTTGCTGAAAGTGTGTTAGATGATCGAAATCTGAAGGTAACAAAATGCACATACTATACGTGTGATTTTAGGTGCCCGATGATGGCGTCCTTGTCGGCACGGCAGCGAGTCTCGAAAAACTGTAATGATATTAGCCAAGAGCCCATAATAGCGTGCTTGACCTACGTTGTTGGCGGCAGCAGTTGTATGCACAAAAGCCAGTGATACATCCTCGTTGACAGTGTTACCACACATTACAATAGCCGCCTCGAATCTGTACTTGGCAGCCGCTGCGTCAAGCTAGGCAAAACATTAGTATAATTCAAAATGCCGGGCCGGGGCCTACCAAACTTGTTGCCTGCCTCCGGATCTTGTTGAATGTCTGTGTGCATTGGGCAACTGTCGAAGGGGAAGACTCGGAGAGCTCCAACATGTTATGGATCTCAAGTATCTCCTGCCAATTGTCATGGTGGGCTTCCTTAAATTTCGTATAAAGCTGGACACGAAGCGAGGGAGACACTGTTTCATTTCAGTAATAGATACATGTTGTCCAAAAACAAGACTTACTGGGAACGTCCTTGGGAATCCCCGCACGGTTGCGCTCTTCTGTTTCATGCTTTGTCAAGTAAGAGGGCCAGATGTTCCAATGGTTCGTCCCGCTGATCACCCTACCGCGACTCTTATGCCAGCTATCTACCACTTGCTGGACCGAACAAGAGGTCTCACCGACGGCTTTCATCAGGATCGTGTCGAGGTCCTCATAACACGCTGCAAGGATTGAATTGACGCGCGCGCTCCGTCGGCCAGATGTAGGAGTAGATGGTCCTTCGGGAGCAGCGTCGGTCGGAACGTTATCCTTCGAAGCGCCACCATTTTGAGTATCCCCACTTGTTTCGTCTGTGCAGGAAGCGAGAACAAGGGGATCGATATTGTTGGCTACCCCTGTCGAGGAAGCAGCCAAGGGAGTTGCGGGAATGACATGGGTGGATGGTACGGTGGGCTGTGACGGGGGCGAAGAGCCAGCATCCCCCAAATCGAGATCAAAATCGAGCGCTGTAGTCAGAGCCAGAAGGACAGGATCGATTTGCGCCTCAGCAATGCGCGACGGCCCAGGAGGTACCAAGTTGGCAGGGGGAGCATTTGGAGAGGGGGGAATCGATGTGGTCGCAACAGGAAGTGAGGTGGAGGGATCTACCAAGTCGGCAGGGGAAGTAGTCGATGTAGTCGCAACGGGATGTGAGGTGGAGGGATCGACCAAGTCGGCAGGGGGAGTAGTCGATGTAGTTGCGATGGGATGTGAGGTGGAAGCATCCAGTTGTTCAGGGGAGGATGTAGCAGAGGGAAGAGCCACAACAGAGTCCTTTGCGGCCAACCGAGCCCTGTGTTGTCCTGCTTGGTGAACGAACTCCGCAGCGCGCTGGGTAGGCTTGATTCGGGTGCGGAGACGGGGAGTATGGATTGGCGGCGGCGAAACATAGCGACCACCCCCCACTTGAGTGCCAACGGTGTCGCCACCTCCTTCGTCAGAAGGCAGACTCAGACTAAGGGGTGGAGGAATGGGTGTCTTTGAACGCCCTCGTCCCTTGCGTGGCGGCATAGCTAATTGGACGTTAACAGTGCTAAAAACAAATATGAAAAACTCACCATAAAAAGTACTGAGTTGGAGGGATGGAACGGTACTTGCAACGTCGGAGTCCTGAGAGAGTCTAGAGGAAGGCGAGAGGGGGTGAGGGAATGCCTCGTGCGGGACTTTTTGAACGATACGGGATTTTTGGCCGGTCGAGACGATCGCCATCCAAGGGGCCCTCTGGACAAACGACTCAGCGCAAATTGCGACTCAAATCTTCGGGGTGGAAGCAATGAGCAGCCGGCATTGACGGCCATGAGGCCCGTTGAGAAGTATGGACGGGGAACGTGCAAAGTCCAACAAAAAGCTTCTGCATGGAAGTAAGTAGACTGCGTGGAATGACATGAGGCTCATTGACCTCAAGCCTAACCTGCGAATCACTCACCGATGATTGCGATGATGAGTTTTTCATCTGATGGCGGAATGCGAATCATGGAAGTAGAACCCTCTGGACAATTGAGTCAGCGCAAATTGAGACACAAGTCTTTGGGATGCAAGCAATGAGCAGCCGGCGTTGACGGCCATGAGGCCCGTGGAGAATAATTGAACCCCAAGTCTAACTTGCGAATCACTTACCGATGATTCCAATGATGAGTTTTTCATCTGATGGCGGAACGATTTGGCACTGTGGAACGAGAGAAAAGTTAGGGTATATCGAAAATGGACAACCACGCTAGTGCTGCGAAGCACGAACAGGTGGATCGTTCGTGTTAATGATCGACTGCCACATCTTGCGACTCGCCGTTTGTAA
Organism: Boletus nobilissimus; assembly: GCA_038088815.1. Classification (NCBI taxonomy): domain Eukaryota; kingdom Fungi; phylum Basidiomycota; class Agaricomycetes; order Boletales; family Boletaceae; genus Boletus; species Boletus nobilissimus. Next base: position 11,184 of record JBBPJO010000195.1, on the reverse strand, counting down.
ATTTCCATACTTATGTAACACAAATCAGTTTAGGTAAGACTGCCAGTGGATGGCACATCGAATATGTAACTACAACCATCTCGCGATCCCTGCGTCGATATCATCGAGAATGGCCTGAATACCCTCTTGCTGTGTTTCGACCATGTAGTGAAGTGTATAGTTACAGTTGATAAGAGACGACAACGAGCTTCGTTGAATGATCAGATCTAGAACGTGAACCATATAGCCGAATAAAATAAAACGTACGACTCGGGGAAGATACCGACGCGGCGTCCACGAACCACAGCACATATTTTCTCCGAAGTACCTGAGGGTAGGATGTCAAAGATAAAATCCTTGTACTTTTGCTGGTAGCGACCGTCCTTGCTAAGGTCACCAGCGACAAACAAATGGTGAGGGCCATTCCATTCTGTAGCAATTGACGCATCGTCCGACTCGAGATGTGCGCCAGCGGTGACATCCGACGCGAGATCTGGAAGGGCTGGAGATGTGACACGAGGAGAAGATGCCACAGGCAACATAGCGGAGGTTAGAGGGGTTGAAATGGGGTTTTGGGGAGGCATCGATTTGACGCCGGGATGTCGAACGATGGAATGTGAGCCGCTGCGTGGCCTCCGAGTCGGGACTTTCGGTGTCACAGCAGCGTCTGCTAACGACATGAAATCCATAGAACACAACAATAAACGAGACAACAACTTACCCCCTTTTTTTTTCTTGATCATGGAACGGGTGAGTACCATTGCGATATTTGGTCGACTGAGACTCAAAGATTCGGAGCACGGTGGGGAATGGAGAGGCAGGGCACAGCATCATTTATATAGCTATAGGCTGGCTTTAGGAGCGAATCCAACAGCGAAGCAATAGTGCTTGACCAGACTGACTGATTGGGGCCCCGGGTATTATCGTTTCGGGTAGGATCGTTGTCCGGTTGCCGGTAGCCAACCAGAAGATGAATAATAGTCGTACTGAATTTGAGAGCACACTACAGGGTAACACCGACAGAATAAGTTACCTTGCTTGCAAGGTCTCTCGTGCTAGCCCCTGACCCGGATTTGCTACAGCAGCAAATAGCGAAAACAGTAGTAAACGTGTCTGTACATGTCACCCTTCCAGTCGTCCTTCCACTCAGCAATTCTTCGGGGCATGTCGCTCGGTCGTCATTACCAATTCATTCAAGATGCTTGTATCGTCAACTTGCTAGGGAAGAAGTTGGTCAAGCTTGACTACAAACGTGGTGATCATTCTTCTCATGTCGTTCCAATCAAACCTTTATTATGCTCCTACCGCATGCGACTGCCACAAAATAATCCATTTCGTTCGAAGTCTGTACGCCGAAGACAACTTCCCATCACTCCTGCGTACGCTATCACGGATTACAAATCTCAAGGTCAAACCTTTCCTGCTGTCATCGTTGACATCGCCACCCCGCCAACGGGAGGATTCAACCTATTCAAATTGTATGTTTCACTCTCCAGAGCCCGGAGTCGCGATGGAATTTGCATACTGCGCGAATTTGATCCGAAATGGTTTCTACGTCCGCATTCTCAACACCTGCTTGAAGAAGACGACAGGCTATGTGCGCTTAATGAAAGTACGAAAAAATGGTGGGACAAAGTATGACAAGAGACATAGACTTGTAACTTTACATACGAAAGGGGGTCGGGGGTCGTGGGTCCGTCACGTTGCACGGCCCAGTAGGGTGTCCTCGGAGTCATTAGGGAATAGCAGCTCATTTTAAATGCAAGCAAGGTTTGAGCCGACTGTCTCAGTCGGCCCTTCCCAAGTATCAAAAACACGCGGGATACCAAGCCACGTAGTGCATCATCATCCATGGTAAGTCTGGTCGTATCTACTTGTATAGTTAACCAGTGAGTGCTCTACGTATCAAATGAAGCTCTGCGAGTGCTATAAAGCACTTCAACGCATTTCAGTGCCACAAGCGTCACAGTACATGCAAAAACACATCGCGCGCAACGTCACCGAGCGGGCGCGAGGAAAGAGCTCATTGTTGATGTTTGTGCAATGGCAGCGTTTGACATGTTTTGCAGTGGCGAGTGCTCCTTGTGCACTCCTATCTCGACGAGGCTCGCTGGTTGGAAATAGACAAAATGCATATGAAGGACTACTTAGTCGACAGAACGGCTAGTGCGCAAGAATGTAGATAGTGTCAGAAAGCGGGAATATCAGACTCTCTCAGCCCCGTCGCATCGAATCCCCGCAATATGGCTGCCACACTCGCCAATACCCAGATCCCACAGTCATGCCCATTCGTTTGCAAGGCGTCAATCTACTAGAATAAGCAACCCAGGAATAAGGGCATTAGTGAGGGAGGGGCTTACGACAATGGGACGTGCAGTCCATGGTCCGAATTCCAAGCCAAGCACAGCATCGGGATGGATCCTTTTTGCAATGCTCGATAATCGAGTAATGAGTTTCATGATGTTCTGTGGGATAGTTAGCGATGGAGGGAGAATGTACAAAGCAGAACGTACATCAACGTCTGCCTGCCAAGGTTTCTGTTCAGCGAGGCTATCGAAGAGGTGGAGTTCACGGGGAGTAATGTGAGCCAGACACAAAACCCAGTGGTGAGAAGATGGTCGGTGGATGGGAATGATCCAAACATCTTTGGTCCAAAACATTGTGTGCTGGGTAACTTTCCAAAGGTGATCGTCGTCGTCGTAGCCCGCACGTGGGAGATCAAAAGTGGAAAATACCGCATATTGGTGCTTCTCTGGAATTTCAAGCTCTGCGAAAAGAAGAGGAATACAGCCATTGATACAGATGTCATTGACACATGATGTGGGAGACGCGAGCATCACAATGTCCGGAGGTTCGAATGTAATACGGTGTAATCCATGTTTTGAGGCGTAAAGTCGTGGTGTCACTGTGTCAAGCTGACTTGGTGGCGGAATCGGTGTCGTATCAAGCCATAAGTCCTAAATACCGATCAGCTTTCCACTAATTCCATAAAGTATCATTTACCACTGGCGGGTCCCATATGATTTTGACCGATGGAAGGTTGGGTGAATCCCCGTCGTCCGAATCGTCGTCGTCGTCGTTGTTGTCATGGGGATCGGATGGTTCTTCCGTGAGATAATCAATCCAGATCACTTGATCTGGTTCGAGGGACGCCAGTGCTTCTACGGCAGCCCCGTCCTTTGTTTGTTCTTCGTCGGGCAGGGCTTCGATTGTAGTCTGGTTAACCCAATGTAGTGATATTTCAGGCATCCCGCCTGACAGCCTAATCGCCATATCAATGGCATCCCTGATGTGCGTGTCGAATCGTGCCCTTGACGCCAATGAACTTGACCAACGTGGAGGGAGCATTAACAGTTGCTCGCGGCGATGCTGCAGGTTATGGTAGAAAGCCTCGTCTGAGAAGAAAGTTAGTGGCAACAATGTATTCATTAAGATACATACTTCCTGACGTGCGAAGAGCAAGCTCGACCGTCGCAAGTTCATTGCCGAACCAACGGCAAAGATTGTCGGCCTCCGTGCCAAGTCGGTGCTGTTCTTCTAAACACCGATCGCGTTTGAGCATTGCTCGAATACCCGCACAGACATCTTTGTCTTCCATCCAACGTGGAATGTGTCCGACAGATGGAGTAATCCAGACATCTTCCATCAATGACTGATCGTTGCGGAGTTCGTTCAATTTGGTTGGGAGAGGGGTGGGAAGTGGGATAGACCATGTCGGGTCATAGAGTTCTTCGAGCTGTCCACAATAAGTATTGAATTTCCGGATGGCGCTCATCAAGGCTGGTTGGCGCTTGCTGATAGCCTTGCGTGTTTGTTGATGGAGTTTCGTACCTGGGGAATGTGAGCGGCGTGACTCAAAACGGATGCTATCTAACCGAGTGTTTTCTGCGCCCCTCCGACGGCCCGGTCCAGTTTGTCCCACTCGAAGAAGCTCCCTATTGCCCGTTTACGTATGTTGATCTTCAAGTCGCGAGCCAGGAGTAGAGTCCGGACGAAGTCGAGGTTGATATCCTGAAGCTCGGGGAACTTGTCACCCACATTGAGCGACGAATAAAGTACGTCCACCTTAGACATCAATCGATCGTGAGTACGCTCCAAACTCGCCATGGCCCCCAGCGTATTGTCGGAAATGTCTTGTTTCTCCATTGCGATCTTTGCGGCCTGGATCGCTCAATTGGCATTATCAATGTTGGCCTGGAGTGCCAAAACAGTATCAAGCTCCTTCTTGAGGCGCGAGGGAGCATCTGATAAAAGATGAGCACGCGATTGTCACTTAATGAAATGAGCAATTACGAGCTCGAACGGAAAGTTGCGCCTCCTTTTGAGAAGCCCATTGCTTTCGCAGGTCTTCAACTGGAATGCCACATTGCTCGATGATATCGGACGCTGCTTTTCCTTGTTGCCGCACGCCACGACGAAGGCGGCGATTGATCCAATCACCGAGGTCCATTCGCATCTCACTGCCAACTGCAGCAGCTTGGCGATCAATCAGCCAAATACGGCGTTGTCGCTTTGGAATCAGGTTAGTTACCATTTCAAAAACATCATACTAAGATCTCACAGAAGAAGATTGCTCGATCCCAATGAGCTTGATCATGCGGGACCAAAGGCGCTCAGTGCCTTCACCATCCGATAGTCCTAGACCGTCCGATAAGCGCGGGTTGAAGACGAGTTGACATGCCCATTCGTGGCCATAAGCATGCATAGCTGTGGTAGCGAAACGAAGACGAGAGACAACATCCTCAGGAAGTATGTTATACTATTAAGGCATAATGAGATAATAAAAGGACACTGGGATTTGGAAAGGCGCTCACCAGAGAGAGGGTTCTGTCCATGACACAGCCTACGTCGTATAACATTACGACAGTGGCATTGGGCGGGAGGAGCGAGAAGAGATGACTAATGAGGGAAAGTGCATATTTTTGTTGTTCTCCGGGAGAGTCGATGTTGGCAAAGAAGAGGGGAATATCGTGGCGACAAATGAGAGCCATGAGACCGGTGTCGTCGAAGCTCTCCATCGAGGTCTTCTGTTTCTTCCCATCAGCGGCTTCATAAGAGGATTCGCAGGAATCGAGAGCTTCGTCAGGTACCGTCACATTGCAGCATTTAGCGGGCTTCTTGCGTTGCTTCTCAATATGCTCACCCATCGCATCTACCTGAGTTTTGGGAAGGAAGTAAGCTGGATCATAGAAGGGCGGGCAGTCACCAGCGGAGCGACGATGCCGATGATGGAAATTTCCATCTGTGGACACATGAATATCACCACCTTCGGCGAGGGATTTGCCGAATATGGTTCCACCGAAGCACGCAGGACAACGTTGGACAAGGATCTGCGCACAGCCTCTGGAAATCAAGGACACCTCGGAGAAGAAGATTGAACCTGGGGTGGAGGCCGCGTGTGCACCTTTGAACGGCACGTCGGATGGTGGCCGACTTGGAGATGATGTCGCGGGAGTGGCGAATGAGCAGGCTGGTGAGAGAATGAATGTAGAAGTATGGCATGCAAACAGGGTGCTACAAGTACCTTTGAATGTCTTAATGCGATCTCGGCAAACCTGGAGGGAGGCCTCCACATGTCGCTCTACTTCTACTTGGAGAACGTCATACCACTGCACAGCAAATCCGAGACTACGCCGGAAAGGGTCTTGGACGGCTTCCTCCTGAGTAGAGTTCAGACGGTACAACATACACAATCTGTACATGTCGACTTACGTTGTTGTTCACCATACAAAATCCTCGCCGGATATAGTGGGTATGTAATGCTGAGGCAAGGGCGTTGACAGCGTCGCATGATCGCTCAAAAAGAGCACAGTAAAACGACAGCAAATCGATAGAAACAGCCATACGAGGCTGGGAAGGCGCAGTAGGGAATAGACCGAAGTGGACAAGGATTTGAGGAAGCGTCCAACATTCACAGCTCGTGACTTCAACGGGAGTAAAATCTAAACCTGATGAGGCATAGTTTCCGAAATATCAATATCAGAGGTACTTACGATTGAACAGCAGACATAAAATATTGACAAGTTTGCGTGTGCACTGAGATCGACTGCAAAGAGTGATGGACGACGAAAATGGCGGAAGCAGCTTGCCCAGCGTTCGAGAGAGATAGTGCAGGTATGGATTGATCAAAGTCGGAACAATAGCTTTCCAGCTGCTGCATAAACGTTCGGCAGAGAGATCAGGGAGGACACGCCTGCGGGCCGGATGTTGGACTTCCGGGTGTTCATTCGGCAGATGGGTGTCATCAACGACCTGATGTTCACCGTCACTCGGAACAAACTCTTGATCGGTTGGGTCGTGTTCATATGCAAGGTCGTCATCAAATTGGTCGGATAATGCTGCGACAGGAGGCGAGGATGGCACCTCAGACTGGAGCTGTTCAAGGCGAGCTTCTAAGCGGCGACGTTTGGCAGAATGGCCAGCTATCTCAACGTGTCGCTGAGTTTTGTTCTTGTCTCTAGGACGTCGGGGACTCTCAAAGTGCTTTCCAAGTCCTCCAGAGGTTATCTGAGCACGTCAAGTATTTGGTCTCGGAGGCATGGGTGGGCGATAAAAAATGAGGAGTAGCAAGCAAGGCGTGAATTCGACGAGGTATTTTCGAGGTCGCAAGGGGATCAGGACGGATTCAGGGGATCGAAACCAAGGTACAGACTGGGTCGGAATGGGCCCGGACGGATTCGGGGGATTTATTGATGAGGTCCCAAGGCCCAGGGGCCCCGAACGGATTCAGGGGACAGAAACCGAGGTCGAAATGGGGCCCGGACGAGGCCCGCATTGTGTGCGCATGGCGGGAAATAGTAGGTGATGCCACAGGCACGATGGTGCCGCTGACATGGCACCATCGTCGCCGCCGTTGGTGTGTATTGCATCAACATTGTCGTCATCATGGTGCGCATGGCCATGGGAGGGGTAATAGTGGCATGGACGGAGAGGGCAGTAGTGGTGCCACATCGACTGTTGTCGTTGTCGTGCACGTTGTGCGTGTTGCGTCGCGTCAACGTCGTCGTCATTGTCACCACGACAACGTTGTTAGTGAAGTGGGAAGGTAAACAAGGTTAGATCGAAGAGTCCCTAAATGGCAGGTCGTAAATCAAAGCTTCAATAGTGTTTGATCACACACCTCGGTGACTTTACAGCTCCGCTGACCCCCATGGGTGCTGTTGTTGCTGTCGTGGCACTCCCTTACAACATGATGTCTGGAGCTACTTGGTACAACAACAAACCCCTGTGTGCTAAATCACTCACATCAACCCCTTCCATGGCATTCACAAGGAGGTCCTCCAGTGCTTTCAGGATGGTGCGGATGGATTGTTGGAGTGTGGTCCCTACATGTTGTGTGATCACCTTCTGTAGTCGTACTTCAAGCTGCTGAACGGCATCGTGCATCTCACTGATTTTCTTGTAGTCATTTGAAGCGATAAATTGGTCGCACAGCAATTGAAGTTGCTGACGAGATGAGCTCCCAATCAACTCCTTGAGGGAAGTGACAATATTTGCCTCCGAATCATCTCTGTGAAAAACCTTCGTGAGTACGACATCTGATACACCATACCAACTGACCGGGTCAACGATTTCACATTCTTGGGTCTTCCGGCGCTATAGATACAGCAGTTAGATCGCACAATGGCCCTTAGGTAATCGGGAACATACCGATGTACGAGCATCTGGCTTTTGGTGGTTGGCTTGCCGAGAAGCCCTTGGATAGCCTGGCTGGGGTTTCTAGTGTTGCTGTTCAATATCAATACAACAAGATTCGAAATAAGACTATACTGGGTTTCCTTGTGGGTTTCCTTGCGTCGCGTAGCACGTCGCCTGTTAATCATGGTCTGATTCCTTGTGAGATTGGAGTATATCAGTTCTATAATGGACTAGAATAAGGAAGGAAATAGGAGACTGACTTTTCATAATACTTTGCTCGATAGAGGCGAGCAGCCAACACTCGTTCCTCTGGGTTCACATACAGTTTGGGGCGGCCCATGATGCCAGTGAGCGTGGGTAGTGGCAAGTGTTGTTGTGGTGTGTTGGGTGTGGGGCAAGAAATGAGAGAAGTATGCTCGTACCAAGCTGGCTATACTAAGTTTGGCTGGCGTTTCGGTCAATTGCATGCACAATGGTAGGAGATTTACTCCAATACACATTTACTCGTACACTGGCCCACTCACCGCCATTTTCCATTCGCTCACCGCCAGTGCGCACCCATTTATTTGTGTAGTACCCATCAAAAAAGCTAAGTCTTTATCGCCAGTGTGCCGTTCCCCCTCGCTCAACATCGATCGCACCACTGTGCAACATGGGGCGACGCTGCACAACAACGAATCCTCTCACCTGAACCGCGTCTACTCGCCTTCCACCCCAGCCGTGTCGTTTCGAGTACCATTGCTCGTTCCCCGCATCCAACGAGTTCTGTCGGGCCCAAACGCTAGTCTACCACCTCCACCGCATCCATTCGTTGCTCATCCTGCCACCTTCGCCGTGTCATTTGGAGCCCGACCACTCATTTCCCTCCCCTCCGTGTCATTTTGTGGCCGCCTGCTCGCTTCCCAGCCCAGTTATGTCATTTCGAGCGCAACCGCTCATCCCCCACCTCCAACGAGTTGTCTCGGGCCCAAATACTCGTCTACCACGTTCACCACATCCACTCGGGTCCGGTTGCTCATATCCCACATCTACCGTGTCATTTCAAGCCCAACCGCTCGTCCTCACGTCCAACACATCATTCCGAACCTGTCCACTCTCCTTACTTGTCCTCCCACCTCACCTCATCGTTTCGATTCCCATCACTCGTCTCCCACCTCAAGTCCTCATCCATCTTTTAAGCCCGATGGTCCATCCACTACATCCATTACGTCGTCTTGAGCGCAACTGCTCGCGTCCCGCCTCAACCATACGCTCGTCCCCCACACCCAACATGCTGTTGCGAACCCCACCACTCGCCCCCCACCCCAGCTGTGTCGTTTCGACCACCACCGCTTGTCATTCGCTCCCTCTGTCGTTGAGCCCGACCGCTCGCTCCCCATGTCATTTCAGACCATCACGATGACGTGCTTCATTGCTCACGCAACATAGTACATATAATTAGGATTTTATGTATGTATATATGATGTACATTTTATAAGTACATGAGCCGTAAGTACAAGGAAGAAATGATGTGAAATTCGACTTGAAGTACGAAACAAGGACAAAATTGTGAAAACAGTCTCAATGGGGAAGTGGAGGACATACAGTGGCACTCGAAACGACATGTTAGAGATGGAGACAAGCGGTCGGGCTCGAAACGACACAGCAGGGGTGGGAGGCAAGTGAACAGGTTCGAAAGGACGCGTTGGATGTGCGGGACGAGTAGTTGCACTCGAAACGATGTGGTTGATGTGGGAGGTTGATTAGTGCACTCGGAACGATACAGAGGGGGAGGGGAATGAGCAGTCGGGCTTGACACGACCCATTGGAGGTGGGAGGAAGTAAGGTGAGCGGACAGGTTCGGAATAACGTGTTGGACGTGAGGACGAGAGCGGTTGAGTTCGAAATGATACGGTGGAGGCGGGATATGAGCAACCGGCCCCGAATGGATGTGGTGAAGTAGTAGACGAGCATTTAGGCCCAAGACAATTCGTTGGAGGTGGGGGATGAGTGGTTGTGCTCGAAACGAGATGTTGGAGGGGGGAGACAAGTGGTAGGGGGAGCGAACGGACGGGCTGGAAATGACATATCTGGGGTGGGAAGCGGAGGTGGGGGATGAGTGGTTGCGCTCGAAACGAGATGTCAGAGGGGAGAGACGAGTGGTGGAGGAAGCGAACGGACAGGGTCGAAACGACATATCTGGGGTGGGAAGCGGCCAGGCGGGCTCAAAATGACACGTACGTGGGGGACGAGCGGTTGCGTTTGAAACGACGTGTTGGAGGCGGGGGACAAGCGGTTGGGCTCGAAATGACACGATGGAGGTGGGATATGAACAACCGGGCCCGAGTGGATAGATACGAAGACATGTTAATTTCCTGATGCAGGTGGGCGGGAGGCGTCGTGCGCATCAGAAACCGAGACTTGAAGGGCCTGCAGTGTGATGGCGTCTGTGCACGTCCGGAGCTGGGGACAAGGACAAGGGTATGCGACATGCAGGTGCACATTGGATGAATGCGGGCGGGCACGCCGTATACATCAGGAAGGCAAGGGCCACGCATGCACGTCGGATGAGGGCATTTGAGATGACCGCGCACGTCGGGAGGGTGAAGGAAAGGAGGCGCAGAAGAGGCGCGAACGAGGCACAAACGAGGCCAAGGGGATGCAGGAGGGAAGAAGTCGAGTACGGATGAAGCTCGCGCGAGGCCCGCTCAAGGCCCAAGTAGAATTTGTGGCCCAGAGGCCCCCGCGAGGCTAGGTCAAAGAGACCTATTTCTGCCTACAACGGAAATGGGTCTGTGAGACCATCGGAGTTTGAAAAAAGTGCTGCCTGAGGTGATAAGACCACCCTGTGTTGCACCGACGGTCTTCTTGTCCATGATTCCGAAAAGAATTTCACCATTGTCCACCATCATGCCGTCGTCGAAGACAGGATTCCACGACTTGGGATCAGGTGCGTGGTGAATGTTGATACCACGGGGAATGACCATGCTCAGGATTTGTTTCCCTGTCCAACGGGGTTTCGGCTTGATGATCGCAGGAGTGGGGACATTGCCATCCCAATCAGGGAGCCAAAGAAGGATGTTTCGCAGGGCAAACTTGTGGATACTGCACAACGTGTCCTGTACGATACCCATAATGGGTTGTTCGCTTGCGGGGATATGGTCTGCGGGAACTTCGTACCAAACTCGAAGGTAATACTAGAATAAATTACTGACCTGACGTGGAACCCATGCAATCTGGCTCAACTCGGCACGGGTTTCTTCAGACTAGGGTATGCTAGAGTACCCGCTAAGTAAAGAAACGATTGAATTAAGTCAGATTGACATACCGCATGTTCATTTCATCACCGTCAAAATCGGCACTGTAAGGCGTAACAGATAAATTTAAACGGAATGCTGCGTATCCAGTCGTCAGTCAGGCCTCCAAACCTGGAGCCGGGAATATAAACGTACTAGAATACGGCATCAACTTCACCCGATGGCTCATCATACTCATCTTATGCAAGCTGGGTTGTCGATTAAAAAGGACGAAACTAATCGCGGTTCAGCAAGTTAACCCACTATAACTCGCATCCTCGAAGCGAGATAA
>JBBPJO010000194.1:0-21035 GCA_038088815.1 Boletus nobilissimus | reverse complement strand
GAACAACAATTACTTACATTCCAGCGTGAGCCCAGTCCGAGATGGCAGCCTCGAACTTAGCACCATGGTATTCGTCTGCTATCACTTGCTTCATCTTTACAATAATCTTCCAGTACTTGCTCTCGAGAACATCAATGTTCAACTGTTCTCCATTGTCGAAACCATGGTTCTGATAGGTAGTTAGAACACCGTGGACCTGTATTGAAATCATCAGATTTAAGTGTAACCCAAGACACGGATGGTTTACAATAGCACCAATGAAAACGACAGCTTCACTAGGTACAGATTCTTGAAACTCTGGGAACTGGCGAAGAGCCTTGGTAGAACTGCTGTAGAAGGCAGCTGTTACGGTTTACGAGGGGGTACACTTTTTCTTCTATGTATCTTCATTCACTCGCCTCTAGTCTCATTCTCTTCACCGTACGCGGTTGTATTCATAATGGAGCCGTCCTCCATTATACCAGATACATTTCCCAATCTCTTTCTCTTTCTGTCTCACACGGCGCCCTGCCCTTATCATATCTAGACTTCCTTCCCGATCTGCCGCAGTCGCCTTAATTCAGACTTCACCGCCTGCGGCATAGCCTTTTACTTATGACTCGTCTTGACTCGTCGTGACTCACCACGACTCACATGCTGCGCATCGAGTCATATTCTAGTTACTGTGGATGCTGCGCATCCTTTCCTTATTTAGAAGGGGCCTACCGTATATAAGGGCACTCTCTTGCCCTCCTGTAATTTCCCTAAGCTAGTTCTACGCAATACCAGTGTAGTTTCTAGTGACCACCGAGTCTAGCGACGTTCCTAGATAGGTGAGACCAGCTTAGGCTTTGTGTTGTCTCGAAGCTCGGCATTGCTCCTCGAGGATCCCTCTACTTGTCACTCGCTTTCACTTCTCTACGCGCGAATCCTTCTTTGTATCGCAGCACGCTACGTCACTACTACACTGTGCATTACAAAAGAACTAGCTTTTCCCCTTGTCCCTACTTTTACATAGAGGACACTCCCCCTACCCACCATCTCTTGCCTAGGCAGGTTCAGAGTACCTTCCGACTCCAACTCCCCTCCTGAAACACCCACCATGTCTCAACCTCGTTCCTCCCCCCGACTCCCTAGACTTCACCTCTTACCTGACAAGCACCCATTCTATCTCGTTCTCCCGGATAGATTCTCCTCCCCGGAGTGTATCGCAGCATACCAAGAACGACAGAGAGCCCTCGCTGAAGTCAACCGGTCTCAAGGGTGGAACACTGATGCTCTCCCCTCCATCTCTGAATTAGCTGCCATCCCCCAGGCCTCCATCGAATCCCCTATCCAAGAGGATCCTCCCCTTACTTTCCACGATCCTGACCCAGAACCGACTGAGGCGGAAGATATTGACATTGACCTGGCTCTAGAAGACGACGACATGGTATCTGAACTAAAGGCCAGCCTTCCCGAGGACTTTCCTGGGGAGGCAGAGGACGCCAACAGATGGCTCCTCACTATGGACGCCTACTTCACTATCAACGACAAGGTGTTCACGGATAAGACCAAATCCCTTACCTTTCTTAACAAGATCAGTAAGGGCCGTGGCAAGACCTTCGCTGAAGGATGGCTGATGAAATTGGGAAACGCCCATATCCCAAACGAACTTAAGACCTTCGACTGTATCAAACAGGCTTTCGAGACCGCCTTCTCCCCCTACGATGTAGCCACCAAGGCTAGGATTGACCTTTCCAAACTCCATCAGACTGCTGGAAAAGACGCGGATGGAAACTGGAGTGATGGCTTTGCCAAATACGCTTCAGAATTCCAGCTTCTCACCGAGAAATCCCTCATTTACAACAAACACGCTCTCGTGGAGTGGTTCATCCAAGGCCTCTCTCCTAAACTCGTGATGATGATCTTATCGTGCGAGAAGATCCCTGACGACTACAAGGATTGGATCAAGAAGGCTGGCCAGTTCTCGCAACAACTGCGGAGAATTGGGGACCTTCGAAAGGGTGTACCACATATCCCAGCACCCTCCTCTCGATCGCATAAGGACCCATATGCGATGGACGTAGATGCCGTATGCCTGTCGCCGACTCAGCACGCTGAGTATATGCAGAACAACAAATGCTTTATCTGTCACAAGGTTGGCTGTAGGTCTTCCAACCACCCTGGAACCGGAACCAACCGGTCCAACTCACATCCCCACCTGACCACATCCTCCGGACGCACTACACGTCCTACTTACAAAGTCCTGCAACGACGGGCACGAGCCACCACCACTACAGAGGAGGATGATGAACTCTCGGCTTACCTAGAGGAAATGGGAAGCATCGAGAAAGGCGCCGCAATTAAGATCCTCAAAACTGCTTTCGGGGAGGGCAGCTCGTCCGCGGACGAGAAGGCTGGCTACCAGGCCATGGCTGAGGTAAGAATGGCCACTTACCAAGAGTGCCAAAGGGAAGCGATCAGGGCAGCACCACAAGCCAGGGCTGTACGATCTGGACCATGGAACAACCAATATTCCACTATCACACCGGCAGACCTCTGGGAAACCACCTCAGAGGAAGTCCTGGAACAATCACCAGGCACGTACCCCAATGACGTATCTGTCCAGTCAAGGGTGGATGTGGACGCAGCTACTCCCCGGGGTCAGGGGATGGGGCTTGGACTGCAACCTTCTTCTCAAGAGACCGCCACGAGAAACACAGTCAAACATGGAATCAAGGTAATAAAGGCGGTGAGAGAAGGGGAAGAGGCATGTGAGATACCTGGAACCGACCAGGACACATGGCCTGGAACGGGAACCGACCCATCCAACCACATACGGAGTGTCTCCGGTTTCTGCGGCAAGGATTTTTGAAGAGCAGGGATGGGTCAATGTCATCTCCTGCTAAATTTTCTCATAGGTTATCTCCAGTATTCATGTCAGGTGGTTCCTTGCAATCCATATCTATTCCCGTCACCCTCTACCCACCTGACCAAACTGCATTCAAAAGCGTTGACACAAAAGCCCTCATCGACTCAGGGGCAACTGGCTGCTTTATCGACTATGCTACCGTGGTAGCTTGTGACATCCCTACTACGCAACTAAATATCCTGCTTCGAGCAAGCAACATCGATGGATCCCCCAATAAAAATGGCCTGATACGAAAACAGGCATCGGTGCTAATGCAACTCAGAGAAACCACCGAACTCCGGGACTTCCTTGTTATTGACTGTGGCAAGGATGAGATCATCCTTGAACTCCCTTGGCTCTGTGACAACAATCCGGAGGTCGATTGGAGTACAGGAACCGTCCATCTCCACGATCCGGAACCAACCGGACAGGAACGAACGTGGAATTGGGAAGACATCGCGGCCAAGGCCCATACTTTAAATGTCTTCAACAAGAAATGCCAGATGAACAAATTACGGCGACGAAGAGCTCTGTGGTGGAAGTGTAACATCGACCCTATACTAACGGCAAAAACCAGAGAAGTTCATCTGAAGGTACCTGACGTGGAACCGACCATGCAGTGGGAAGAGATACCGGCGCTCATAGATGTGAAGGAGGATGACGAAGAGCCAACTGGACCTTCCATTAAGAAAACTATGATCTCGACTTCTCTCGCTCAAGATGCGAAGGAGACCAAGACGGAACTCCCACGGGACTTCCAAGATTTCGAGGACGTCTTCCAGAAAAAGGACAACAGTCCCCTTCCACCCTACCGGTCGTTCGATCACGGCATAGATCTAGACGACTCTTTCCTCCCCAAGGTTGCAAAGGCCTACCTGCTTAACCCTAAAGAGCAAGAGGCATGCAAGGAATTTATTGATGAACACATGAAAGCCGGACGTATTCACCCCTCTAACTCTCCTATGGCTTCCCCATTCTTCTTTGTGTCTAAAACGGACAGTAATCTTCGCCCCTGCCAAGATTATTGATATGTCAATGAGCACACTGTCAAAAACGCCTATCCTCTCCCACTTATTGGCAATTTGATGGACCAACTCAAGGGATCCCGCTATTTCACGAAGATGGATATCTGTTGGGGGTATAACAACGTCTGGATCAAGACCAAGGATGCCTGGAAGGGGGTGTTCATCACGCCCTTCGGCCTCTTCAAGCCCCTCGTCATGTTCTTCGGCCTTTGCAACAGTCCTGCGACTTTTCAGTCGTTCATGGACTACATTTTCAAGGATATGGTAGTGGAAGGATGGTTGATCATCTACATGGATGATATGCTGATCCATTCCAGGGATCTTAACGAACACCACCAACGAACGAGGCGAGTCCTGGAATGGTTGCGTGACAACTGTCTCGGCCTCAAACTGGAAAAATGTACATTTGATGCATCCTCGGTTGAATTCCTAGGGATGGTCATTCAAGAGGGTATCATCGTGATGGACCCTACCAAGCTATCAGCAATCGCCACCTGGGAACCACCTACTACGGTTCGCGCAGTCCGCTCCTTCATAGGGTTCTGCAACTTCTACCGCAAGTTTATTCCAAACTTCTCGGAAATTGCCAGGCCGATCTTGGATTTGACAAAGAAAGGGCAGCCGTGGTCCTGGACGCATGAGCAACAACAGGCCTTCGACCTCCTCCATTGGGCCTTCACCTCTAAACCCGTACTCACAATGCCGGATACCTCCAAACCATTCTACGTCATGCCGGATACCTCCAAACCATTCTACGTCATGACGGACGCCTCGTTGACGGCTACTGGAGGCGTATTAATGCAGAAGGACACCAATGGCGACTTACACCCTTGCTGCTACATTTCCCGAATGTTCTCACCGGCAGAACGAAACTACGACAACTACGACCGCGAACTCTTAGTGGTTATACACGCACTCGAGGAGTGGCGCCACTATCCCACCAGAACCGACCGGCCTGTAACTATCCTCACAGATCACAAAAATCTGTGTTACTTTAAAGATCCAAGGAAGCTCTCTAGGTGGCAAGCTAGATGGCTATTGACGCTACAGGACTATGACCTCCTGTTCCAACATGTACCAGGGAATAACATGGCCCCCGCGGACGCCCTCTCTCGCAAGGATGCTCTGGAGACTTCTGACGACAACGCTGAAGTTACCCTTCTCCCTGGAGAGTTATTTTTGAAACGGATCAACACAGACCTCCAACATGCCATTGAGCAATCTTGCTCCACTGACAGCTTCATCGTTGACCAGCTTTGCAAGTTACACGAGGGTACCTCGGGAATCCCTTGTTCTACTATCCATGACTGGCGCTTTGACGATGGCCTACTCTACTTCAAGGATCGGGCCTATGTGCCTGAGGCCCACCGGAACGACCTCCTCCATTCTATCCATGACTCACCTGTGGGGGGTCATGGCGGTTATTACTGGACCGTTAATCAGGTACAACGTGACTATTGGTGGCCTGGCTTGACCGCATTCGTCTGCCACTTCATCCAGGGATGTGCGGTTTGCCAAGCTAACAAGGTCAACACACACCCCACCGTTCCACCCCTCACCCCTCTTCCGGTCGCTTCCTCCCGTCCCTTCCAGTGTCTGTCGGTTGATCTCATCACAGACTTGCCGCCGTCCAATGGGCCTTACAAAGGGGGTAATTTTCACCCCTACTCACAAGAGTGCGGACGCCGAGGGCGTCGCACAATTATTTTTCGAAAAAGTCTTTCCCCGCTTTGGACTCCACGACAAGGTTATCTCGGACTGCGGTCCGCAGTTTGCCTCAGCCTTCGCTCTAGAACTAGCGAGGCTCCTGGACTATGATCCGCTCCTCTCCTCTGCCTACCATCCACAGACCGACAGAGAAACGGAACAGGTCAACCAGGAATTGGAAACCTATCTTCAGATCTTTTGCCAAGGGGGCGCCACCCGATGGTCAGACCTATTACCAATGGCGGAGTACTGCCACAACTCCTCTGTCCATTCCGTAACGGGAAAGACTCCTTTTAGTTTAATGATGGGATATGAGCCGAGAGCTTACCCATCTTTAGGGACGAAAACCTTCCTCCCCACCTTAGAAAAATGTCTTGGAGACCTCGATGAGGCTCGCAAGGAAGCCACTGCCGCACATGAAAAAGCCCAACGCTACATGCGCGAACGCGTAACCTCCAAATTCAAGCCTTGGAAGGTAGGAGATAAGGTATGGCTTGAGGGCCGCAACCTGAAACTCCGCTACCCCTCTCGAAAACTCGCCCCTCGACGCGAAGGGCCATTTGAAAGTTCACAGGTCATCTCACCTGTTTCGTACAAACTCCGCTTGCCCAAGACGTGGAAAATCCACAACGCCTTCCATGCATCGCTTCTGACTCCCTATCGGGAAACTGCTGAACATGGACCAAACTTCATTCCGCTTCCGCCGGACATAATAGATGGGGAAGAGGAATTTGAAATCAAACAGATTCTAGCCCATCGGGGCTCCGCCCGCCGACGCCACTACCTCGTTTCGTGGAAAGGCTATCCATCTTCCGAAAACACCTGGGAACCCGAATCCAACTTAGGACATGCTGTGGACCTCCTGGAAGAATATAAGGCCAGGGATCCTGTCGCCTTTCCCCCATAATCCAAGTCCCCCCCTTATCTTCGAGTCAAGCCCTCGCTCCTCTATCGCCATTGCCATTGTCATCCTTGCCCACTTATGTCTAACTCGCTGAATGGAACCTCCTCCATATTCCCAGTCTGCCTCCACCGTCTCCCAGACCGAACCCGCCGAATCCTTTTCACTTCTCTCCTTGAGAATCCTGCCATGGCCCAGCATATCTCCATTTGCCCCCTTTATAGGGATAACTCCGTACTCCAATCTCTGGGCCTCATCTTTCATACATACACCACCGGACGGACACTCCACGCCCAACTCTTCCCAGATGGGATCTTGCCTGTCTACGCCGCCGCCATGGAGCAGGCCATCCATTCCTCCAGAGACGCTATCCTGGATGCCCTCCATGACCACGGATTCTCCGATGTCATCATGGCAATCCCCTCCAACCTGTACTTGCACATTCTGCGTCCCCTCGTCAACACCTTATTAGTCAACCTTCGAGGTTACTACATGGACGACCACCCAGGCAACGCCTGGGATGGGGATACTTGGGCCCGCAACCTTCGCAACCCCATCTGGGATGACGACTCCACCGTCACCCCAAATGCCTCGTCCTCTGACTCCCCCTCCTCGACCGATGACTCCATTGTCACAGCACCCCTCCCTGTCCCTCCTCCGCCAACTCCCGCAGCTGGACCATCTCGCTGATCAAGAAGTATTGACGCTGCTGGAGGAACTAGCTGCCCTCCTGTTCCCAGACCACTCTCCTCTCTCTCCCATGACGACCCTGAGGTCCTCACATTCCTCGCCACCGTTCCCCTCCTCGGACGAGGGACACCCACTCCTGAACCCGCTAACATACTCCCCGCTCGAGAACGTCCCACCACTCTGACTCCCACCCGTCGTTGTAACGCACAGCGTAGTAGTGACGTAGCATGCTGCGGTACAGAAGAGAGCTCGTGCGTAGAGAAGGGAGAGCGAGTGACGAGTAGAGGGATCCTTGAGGAACGATGCCGAGCTTCGAGACAATGCGAAGCCTAAGCTGGTCTCACCTATCTAGGAACGTCACTAGACTTGGTGGTCACTAGAAACTACACTGGTATTGCGTAGAACTAGCTTAGGGAAAATTACAGGAGGGCGAGAGAGCGCCCTTATATACAGTAGGCCCCTTCTAAATAAAGAAAGGATGCGCAGCATATGAGTCGAGACGAGTCATAGCGAGTCATAAACAAAGGCTATGCCACAGGTGGTGAAGTCTGAATAAGGCGACTGCGGCGGAACGGAAAGGAAGTCTAGATATGGTAAGGGTGGGGCGCCGTGTGAGACAGAAAGAAAAAGAGATCGGGAAACATATCTGGTATAATGGAGGATGACTCCATTATGAATACAACCACGTACAGTGGAGCAAATGAGACTGGAAGTCGAGTGAACGAAAAAGCGTAAAGGAAAAAGGAATACCCCCTCGTAAACTGTAATAGTCGTCCTTGTCAACTCCATCGACGTGGCAGAATAAGGCGACTGCAGCGGAATGGAAAGGAAGTCTAAATATAGGTATAGGCGGGGTACTGTGGGAGATAGAAGCAGGGAAGAATCGGGAGACGTATCTGGTATAATGGAGGACGACTCCATTACAAATACAACCAAGCATGGTAAAGAGAATGAGACTAGGAGTCGAGTGAACAAAAGAACAAGTGAAAAGTGTACCCCCTCAGTAGACCGTAACATTACCCCTCTCCTATGGTCGAAGCACCTGCGAGACTTCTAATCCATGTCTCCCTTGTTGACTTCGTAGTCTGTTGGGTCATAGTCGTCAAGAGGATTACGTTGGGTTGGGCAAAACTCTTCTGAGTGTCCCAACTCCGCACAAAGTTGACAACAACAACAAGGACAGTAAGCCTGGATATGTCCTGGAGCAGTGATTCGACAGAAGGGACATTCATAGCGTCCGCAGTCAGCATGCAAATGGCCTCATTGGCTACAGACGAAACATCAGCTGAGAGTGGGGTGAGAGGGAGTAGGTGGCATTGATGGAATGGCATCTACGTCGATGGGTTGAGAGGAGGATCCTGGCGACGGTGATGGCATTGCTGCGAAGTCCTTATTATACTGATGGGAGGTGGGGAACAGAGTTGCCTGTTGCAGCTTTCCTCTATATCCCTCAGGACGTTTGCCCACAGCTCGTGCTGAGGAGCTGGGTAGTCTGAACATAACTGTCATGTTACTTTGTTTGAATTTACAAGGATGATGGGAGGGTGTTGGAGTGGTGGGGTGTTCTCAAGTGGGAAATACGTGCTCGGGCTCAGGGGTAGGGGTCCCTCATCTGAGGAGGGGTACAGTAGCAAGGAAAGCAAGGATGTCAGGGTGGTCTGCAGGGAGAGTGGCGAGAGATCCAGGAATAGTATCGCTGCTAAGTCCTGGAGCAGTGCTAGAACTTCCAGCTCTGGAATCGTCGCTAACTGTGGGAGGGTTTGGAGGCAGGACAGGCAATGGTGTTGTGGATGTGGAGTCAGGGGTCAAGGGGGAGCTGGGGGTGACAGTGGAGTCATCATCCCAGATGGCTTGCCTTGGGTTTCTGGCCCAAGTGTTGCTGTCCCAGGGATGATCTGGGTTGTCGTCCAGATAGTAAGTTCATAGATGGGTGGGGAGAGTGTTGACAATGGGTTGCAAAACATGGATAAACAAGGGGGTATGTACCACAGAGAGGGCATTGGAGAATCTGTGGTCATGGAAGGCATCAAGGATGGTGTCTCTTGAGACATGGATGGCCTGTTCCATGGCAGCAGCATAGACAGGCAAGGTCCCATCTGGAAAGAGCTGGGCATGGAGTGTCCATCCGGTGGTGTATGTATGAAAGATGATTCCCAAAGATTGGAGAATTGGGCTGTCTCTATAAGTGAGTAGGCGCAATAAGGCATGGGCAATAGCGGGGTTCTCCAACACCGAGGTGAAGAGGATTCGTTGAGAGCAATCTGGGAGACAGTGGATGCGGACTGGTAGTTGGAAGGGTACTGCATTAAGCGACAAAGAGGACATCAAGAGCTCAGTAAGAATGGTGACAAAGATGGAGGAGCTAGGGCTCTACTCAAAAGCAAGTGAGGAATTGAGGGTTTAAGGAGGGAAGGCAATCAGATCCCTGGCCTTATATTCATTCAAGAGGTCTACAGCATTAAGTTGGACTCGGGTTCCCAGGTATTTTCGGAGGATGGGTATCCTTTCCACAAAATGAGATAGTGACGGCATCGAGCGGAGCCCTGATGGGCTAAGATCTGTTCGATTTCAAATTCCTCTTCTCCGTCAATTATGTCTGGCAGAAGCGGAATGAAGTTTGGCCCATGTTCAGTGGTTTCCCAATAGGGAGTCAAAAGCGATGCATGGAAGGCATTGTGGATGTTCCATGTGCTGGGCAGTTGGAGTTTGTATGAAACAGGTGAAATGACCTGTGAGATTTCAAATGATCCCTCGTGTCAAGGGGCTAGTTTTCAAGAGGGGTAGCGGAGTCTCAGGTTACAGCCCTCAAGCCATACCTTATCTCCAACTTTCCATGGTTTGAATTTGGACGTGACTTGTTCGTGCATATATCATTGTGCCTTTTCGTGGGCGGCAATGGCTTCCTTGCGAGCCTCATCGAGGTCTCCAAGGCGTTTCTCTAAGGCGGGGAGGAAGGTGGTGGTTCTTATTGATGGGTAAGCCCTTGGCTCATACCCAAACATCAAGCTAAATGGAGTCTTTCCTGTTACAGAATGGACAGAGGAGTTGTGACAGAATTCTGCCATTGGCAATAGGTCCAACCATCGGGTGGTGTCTCCTTGGCAAAAGATCCAAAGGTAAGTTTCCAATTCCTGATTGACGCATTCCGTCTCTCCGTTGGTCTGTGGGTGGTAGGTGGAAGAGAGGAGCAGATCATACTCTAGGAGCCTTGCGGGTTCTAGAGCAAAGGCCGAGGCAAACTGCTGACCATGGTCCGAGATAACCTTGTCATGGAGTCCAAAGCGGGGAAAGACTTTTTCAAAGAAGAGCTGCGCTATACCCTCGGCATCCACACTCTTGTAAGTTGGGGTGAAAATTACCCCCTTTGTAAGGCCATGGTCAACCACGACCATAACCAAATCAAAACCATGTGACGGCAGCAAGTCTGTGATGAGATCAACCAACACACACTGGAAAGGATGGGAGAAAGCAACCAGAAGAGGGGTGAGAGGCAGGATAGTGGGATGGGTGTTGACTTTGTTGGCCTGGCAAGTTGCACAGCCCTGGATGAAACAACACACGAAGGAGGTGAGTCCAGGCCACCAATAGTCTCATTGCATCTGATTAACAGTCTGGTAGTAACTGCCATGACCCCCCACAGGCGAGTCATGGATCATGTGGAGGAGGTCGTTCTGGTGAGCCTCAGGGATGTAGGTGCTGTCCTTAAAATAGAGTATGCCATCATCATATCGCCAATCATGAATAGAAGAACGAGGGATTCCTGAGGTACCCTCGTGAAGCTGGTGAAGTTGATTGATGACAAAGTCATCGTGGGTGGTTGACCGCTTGATAGCAGTTCAGAGGTTGGTGTTGATTCATTTCAAAAATAGTTCTCCAGGGAGTAGCGTGACTTCGGTGTTGTCGGCTGATGTGTCCAACGCATCCTTCCGGGAGAGAGCGTCCCCCAGGGCCATGTTATTCCTGGGTACATGTTGGAACAGGAGGTTGTAGTCCTGTAGCATTAGTAGCCATCTAGCTTGCCACCTAGATAGCTTTCGGGGGTCTTTGAAATAGCACAGATTCTTGTGGTCTGTGAGCACAGTTATGGGCTGGTCGGTTCCAGTCAGGTAGTGTCGCCATTCTTCTAGCGCGCATATAACCGCTAGAAGTTCCCTGTTGTATATGTCATAATTATGTTCCACTGGTGAGAACATGCTAGAGATGTAGCAGCAAGGGTGTAAGTTGCCATTGGCGTCCTTCTGCATCAAAACTCCTCCAGAGGCCATAAGAGACGTGTTGGTCATAACGAAAAATGGCTTGGAGGTATCCAGCATTACCAACACAGGTTTAGAAGTGAAGGCCTTTTGGAGGAGGTTGAAAGCCTTCTGTTGCTCATGCATCCAGGATCACGGCTGCCCTTTCTTTGTTAAATCCAAGATTGGCCTAGCAATTTCTGAGAAGTTTGGAATAAACTTGCAGTAAAAGTTGCAGAACCCTATAAATGAGCAGACTGCACGAACCGACATAGGTGGTTCCCAGGAAGAGATTGCCAAAACCTTGGTAGGGTCCATCGCAATGATAACCTCTTTAACGACCATCCCGAGGAACTCAACCTTGGATGCATCAAAAGTACATTTTTCTAATTTGAGGCTAAGATGCTTTTCTCATAACTGTTCTAGGACTCGCCTTGTTCATTGGTGATGTTTGTTAAGATCCCTAGAATGGATCAACCATCCTTCTGCTACCATATCCTTGAAAATGAAGTCCATGAACGACTGAAAAGTCACAGGACTGTTGCACAGGCCGAAAAACATGACGAGAGGCTCAAAGAGGCCGAAGGGCATAATGAACGCCGCCTTCCAGGTGTCTTTAGTCTTGATTCAACATTATTATAGCCCCAGCGAACATCCATCTTGGTGAAGTAACAAGACCCCTTGAGCTGGTCCATCAAGTCTCTGATGAGCGGGAGAGGGTAAGCGTTCTTGATGGTGTGCTCATTGAGGTAGCGGTAGTCTTGGCAGGGGCAAAGATTACCATCCTTCTTCAAGACAAAGAAGAAGGGAGATGCCATGGGGGAGTTCAATGGGCGAATACGTCCAGCTTTCAAGTGTTCGTCGATGAAATCTTTACATGCCTCTCACTCCTTAGGGTTAAGTGGGTAGGCCTTGGCAACCTTAGGTTGGAAAGAGTTGTCTAGATCTATGCCATGATCGAACGACCAGTAAGGTGGAAGGGGACTGTCGTCCCTTTTCTGGAAGACGTCCTCAAAGTCTCGGAGGTCCTGCGGGAGTCCCGTCTTGTTCTTCTTCACGTCTTGTGCGAGAGAAGTTGAAATCATAGTTTTTTTTGATAGAGGGTCTAGCTGGCTCTTCGTCATCATCCTCCTCACATTCTATGAGCCCTGGTATCTTCTCTCGCTGTGTGGTCGGTTCCACGTCAGGTATCTTCAGATGAACCTCATTGGTCCTTGCTGTGAGTAACTGATCAACATTTTGCTTTCACCACAGAGCTCATCGTCACCATGTTTTGTTCATCTGGCATTTCCTATTGAAGACATTGATAGTATGGGCCTTGGCCGCGACATCTTCTTGTTCCCTTGTTTGTTTCTGTATGGTTGGTTCCATATCACAAATACAAATGGTTCCTGTACTCCAGTTAATCTCCGGATCATGATCTCGGAGCCATGGGAGCCTAGGATAATCTCATCCTTGCCACAGTCAATAACAAGGAAGTCTCAGAGTTCAGTGGTTTCTCTGAGCTGCATTAGCACTGATGCCTGTTTTCGTATCAGGCTGTTTTTATTGGGAGATCCGTTGATGTTGCTTGCCCACAGGGGAGTCTTGAGTCATGTAGTGGGTATGTCGCATGCCACTACTGTAGTGTAGTCGATAAAACATCTGGTTGCCCCAGAGTCGATAAGGGCCTTCATGTCAATGCTTTTGAACACAGTGCGGTCAGGAGGGTAGAGAGTGACTGGCATAGTGATCGATTGCGAGTTACTTCCTGACACAAACACTGGTGAACATCTATGAGAAACATTGTAGGCAGGGTATGACGTTGACCCATTCCCACCTTTCAAAAACCCTGGTTGGTTTCAGGTGTTCTGGGACACTGGTTGGTTCCAGTCCCAGGCCAAGTGTTGTGGTCAGGTCCACATATCGCACTTGCCTCTTCACAGAAACCGGAGATACTCTGTATGCGGTTGGGCAGGTCGGTTCCTGCTCCAGGCCACATGTCCTGGTCAGTTCCAGGTATCTCACATGCCTCTGCCTCTTCTCTCACCACCTTTACCACCTTGATTCCATGTTTGACTGTGTTTCTCATGGCGGTCTCTTGAGAAGAAGGTTGCAGTCCAAGCCCCATCCCTTGACCCTTGGGAATAGCTGCGTCTGTGTTCACCCTTGACTGGACATATACGTCATTGGGGTACATGCCTGGTGAATGTTCCAGGACTTCCACTGGGGTGGTCGTCCAGAGGTTCGCCAGCATGATAGCGGAAAACCTATTGTTCCATGGTCCAGACTGTACAGCCCTGGCTCGTAGTACTGCCCTGGTCACTTCCTTTTGGCACTCTTGGTAAGTGGCTGTTCTTATCTCAGCCATGGCTTGGTAGCCTTCCTTCTCATCCACAGACGAGCTGCCCTCCCCAAAAGCAGTTTTGAGGATCTTAATCATGGCGCCTTTCTCATTGCTACCCATTCCTTCTAGGTAAGCTGAGAGTTTATCCTCCTCCTCTGTGGTGGTGGTGGTTCATGCCCATCGTTGCGGGACTTTGTAAGTAGGATGTGTAGTGTGTCCAGAGGATGTGGTCAGGCGAGGACATGAGGTCCAGTTGGTTCTGGATCTGGTGTGGTTGGAGGACCTACAGCCAACCTTGTGACAGATAAAGCATTTGTTGCTCTGCATATACTCTGCATGCTGAGTCAGCGATAGGCGTATGGCATCTACGTCCATCACATATGGGTCTTGGTGCGAATGAGAAGAGGGTGCCAGGATATGAGGAACACCCTTTCGTAAGTCTCCAATCCTCCGCAGCTGTTGGGAGAATTGGCCAGCTTTCTTTATCCATCCCTTGTAGTCATCAGGGATCTTGTTGCAGGAGAGGATCATGACTGTGAGCTTGGGGCTAAGACCGTGGATGAACCATTCCACGAGAGCGTGTTTGTCGGTGATTCTGGACTTCTCAGCGAGAAGCTGGAAACTGGGAAGCATACGTGGTGAATCTGTCACTCCATATTCCATCGGAATCTTTTCCAGCATTCTGGCAAAGTTTGGAGAGGTCGATCCTTGCCTTAGCAGCTACATTGTAGGGGGAGAAGGCAGTCTCAAACGCTTGTCTGATCTGTGTGAAGGTCTTTTCTTCATTCAGTATCTGGGCGTTGCCCAGTTTCATAAGCCATCCTTCAGCAAAGGTCTTTCCATGGCCCTTACTAATCTTATTCAAAAAAGTGAGGCATTTGGTCGTATCTGTGAAAAGCTTGTTGTTGATAGTGAAGTAGGCTTCCATCGAGAGGAGCCATCTATTAGCGCCCTCTGCCTTCCCGGAAAAGTCCTCAGGAAGGCCGGCCTTTATTTCTGAAACCATATCATTGTCTTCTGGAGCCGGGTCAAAGTCAGGGGGTGTTGCCTTGGTCAGTTCCGGGTCAACATCATGGTAAACTACAGGGACTTCCTCATCAGGGGGGATCGGTAATCCGGGTGGGGTTGGAGTAGAGGGGCAGGGTGGGATGGCAGCTAATTCAGAGACAGAGGGGAGGTAGTTGGGGTTCCAACCTTGGCTCCTGTTGACTTCCACAAGAGCATTCTGTCATTCTCTGTACGCTGCAATATTCTCCAGGGAGGAGTACCTATCAGGTAATGGGAGATGGAAAGGGTGCTCATCGGGGAGAAGGTGAAGTCTTGGGAGGGAAGAAGAGGAATGGAAAGAAGACACGGTGGGATCTTCAGGGGGAGAGTCAGAATCGGAGGGTACTCTGAATCTGCCAGGGCGGGATATGATGGGTGTGGGGAGTGTCCTCTATGTGAGAGTAGAGACAAGGGGAAAAGCTAGTTCTTTTGTAATGCACAGCGTAGTGTGCTGTGATACTAAGACACTAAGCTCAAGCGAGGACAAAGAAAGAGCGAGGGTACAAGTGAAGTATGTAGTCTGAGTGCCGAGCTTCGAGACGATGCAAAGCCTAAGTGGTCTCACCTATTCAGGTATGAACTAAGCGCTCACTGAACTTGGTGGTCACTAGAAACAATGCTGGTATTGCGTAGAACTAGCTTAGGGAAGATTTACAGGAGGGCGAGAGAGCGCCCTTATATACAGTAGGCCCTTTCTAAATAAAGAAGTGGTGCGCAGCACCTCTAGTTGTAGTGAGTCACAAATGTATGACTTGATGCACAGCATAAGAGTCATGATGAGTTAGAAAGCAAGGCTATGCCGCAGGTGGTGAAGTCTGAATAAGGCGACTGTGGCAGAACAGAAAGGAAGTCTAAATATAGGTATAGGTAGGGTGCCGTGTGAGATAGAAGCAGGGAAGAATCGGGAGACGTATCTGGTATAATGGAGGACGACTCCATTATGAATACAACCGAGCATGGTAAAGAGAATGAGACTAGGAGTCAAACAAAAGAACAAGTGAAAAAGTGTACCCCCTAGTAGACCGTAACACAAGCTCATTCAGAAACAGAAACTGAGGTGTGATGTTCAGCGACATATGCAACATTAGTAGTCATCCACAGTAAAGATGTACTCGTAGAATGTAGGATAATGCCAATGACATTGTGCATCTAATAATATTCTTCGAGTTCATGGAACACCTCAGGGCATTGAAATGCACACAGTGTTGCATGAGCAAAACTTGGCTGTCACACTTCCCTCTATGACCAGCCTTCAAGCGCTCCATCGGTTTTCTGACTTTGACAACAAACCAGATACTTTGAAAGAGGTGTTGTCAAGTGCTGTTAATTCAGAGGTAAATCACACTCATGGGACGACACCGCCCCCAACCCGTACAACCCAGAGTGGATCTTGTCGTGCTTGAGCTTCTGAGAACCCTGCCCAATGGACTTGAGTATGAGAGGTTCTGCATTCCTTGCCAACAGATCAATAACAAAAATGTCCAACACGATGAACATCAACTTCCGCGTGTCATTACAGCAACTGAGTCGATGGTGCTGCAGAGAGAGTCTTCACCTTTCTCTATGAAAAGGGACTAGGTGTATAATGAATTTGTCCAGACATTCCCAACTTGCATTGCAAACAAAACTGTTCAACCTGAGACCTGAAAGTGCTGCTTGTTTGTGTATGGGTACTTACATTTGAGCAATATGAAATCCGTCTGGCCCCAGTGGAAAGTGTTGTCCAAGCAATCCATGCTGGCTGTCTTGTTTGGTGCATGTATGGACTCGTGTACCTTGTTGAGCTTCAACGTAATGTCTGTGCCCGCCCGCTGCTGGAATTCCACTGCCTGTCACCCTGGGGCCACCTGGGGCCGAGTCCATAGGGTATACCCCTATACTTACCAGTCATAGCCACCAATGATGCCATTCTGGACCAGATCCTTGCACAGCTCAATGCGCTTCAAATCTCCCAACAAACATTGCAAGCAAAGGTAAGGCCACTATTTTTCATGAGGCTGATTGCATTTCCGATCATTGATGCTTGATACGTTGACGACACCGCCGCCACCATCACTGAATTTAACAGGTTTGGATAACATCATATAAGATCATTATAAACCCTACATTTGCAACAATTCCAATAATTATTGTTACTGAGAAGCTAATTAGGTATACATACATACATAGGTCAAAGCTTGTTGATAACAGCTAGCAAAATGATCTTTAACTACCTTGAGAGCTAATTCTTATTGTAAATTAGACATTATAAACATCATTGGACTTGATTACTTTGTCATACATGTCAACTACTGTTCTTCAATCTTTATCCATGGTATACCATCTGGTCAACACATGGTATAGCAATACAAAGGACAGTGTGATTGTCAATTTCTCAAAACTCTATAGACATTCTGAACAATCATCTTTATTAATTTATATATAAGATTGATGAATAAATATGTAAATGGCACTAGTAGTCTCATAATGTTGCAGTAATAAAACACAATGAATATATTGTGATCTTTACCCATGCCCCATGACTTGATGGACACATGACATAGCAATACTAGGAACAATGTGATTTCCAATTTCTTCTAATCTTGTAGAAATTACAATAAACTGTCTTTCTTGCTTGATATATAAATCTATATAGGATGGAAGAGTGGATATGTGGATGGCACATGTTTTGTAGTAATACTCTAGTAGTATAATTCAATCCTTTACTCTAATGTTTACCCATGCCATGCAATCTGATAAAGATATAATCTACATTTCATTTTTTGGATAATAATATAAAAAGTATAGAGGTTGATACTTTGTTGATAATCTCAATTAATAACTGTTAGACAATAGCAAACCTACATCATATTTTATTAAATTAAAAAGTGGACAAATTCTGTTGTATTCTTCCAAGGCTTGTAATTTGTATCATAAAATATCATAAAATATCATCTTACCAACACATTGAATACAATGCTTCATAACTGACACATTCATTCCATCTGGTAAATGAACAGAAAATTGTATAGCTTCCAGGTAATCAAATGAGATATCACTCTATTGGTGTTTGATATTTACAGGACAGGAACAACACATTAGACTACGGAATAACACAACACTGTGTTACAAGCAGTAATCATGTGGCCATGTTAGTACATGAAGGGACATTAGGCACTTCTGCTGAGGTGCACTGACCAACCATCCATGCAACAGACAGAGATGCCACCACTTCGGGTGCACGAGGGATTTCTTGATGATATCCAAAAACCTTTCTATAATATCTGTTAGCACTGAACTACAGATGAATGTGGTCTTTTACCTGTCCCACCAAAGCAAGAGTTTCTGGGTTTGAGTTCTTGCAAGTGGGCCTGGAGGGGCTTCAAAGTATTTGACAATATTTTGATAGAAACCCCAGGAATCGAAATCGCCATCAATAATTTGCCAGGACATGAGGCTGGATAGTGAAAAGCAAAGCTGCAATTCGTTGAGTATTACAATCATGAGTTTCCAAGATCAAAATACCTGTACAGCAGCATATGCTATTGCTTGTGGCCTGACTGAACGCCTCCCAATGAGGGAAGCCACATGAGAATGGGTGCTCCGATCGGTTGATGAGCACATGCACCTGCACATATTTTGCATCTCAGCATGCTCACTAGCATTGACTTCTTGAGCTGAAGTGGGCAATGTGAATATAAGTTTGAAGGTCTGGGTGACCATCAGTATGCACACCGCTTGTGAGTAAGACTACATGACCTTCAACAGAAGCGTGGACTTGAATAACCCCTTCTCAATATTGTTGGGATTGTACTGACATTCTGTGTCATACAAGAACCTTGGCCACGAACCTTCAGTTACTAGAAATTGCGGGTGGCGCTTGCAGATATTTTTCCTTACTCTGGGAATCGTCAGTGGAGATAGGTTGGACAACGATCAATACTTGCTCAGCATTGTCCCAGTCATACTCAATAGGAGAGAGGAGGCGTCTGGTGACATCATGGTCCAGGCCATGGTCGACTTCATGCTCAGCGACATAGGTGGGATGATAGGGAGGTAAAGACCCATAAGCCAGTTTATGACCTCTTTTTTGAGGCTGGAGGCGTCATCGCCACGAGCACCGTCACCACCTTTGTGCAGCTGAAATATGTTAGTGGGCATACAAGAACTGAATAATTGTTTTACCTCTTTGAGAATTGTCTCGAGCTCGACTGGCTCACAAGTCATCAGTTTAGACTTTATTCATGGGAAAATTTGAAGAAATTCTTGGAAGCCCTTGTAGAGGCGGTCTTGACTGCAAATAGTCAGTATCATTAGAGGATGAGGAAGTGACACTCACCCTAGGGAGTGCGGGAATGGTCCATTGGGGTCATCTTCATCATCCAGACCTTGATCCACGATCTCTGCCTGTCAATCATACTCATGGATGAGGTCAGACGGGTTGTCAAACAAGGACACAACCCTTCAGAATGCGCGCCCTTTGTTGATAGTGCTGGCGGAGTCCCTGGAAAACAATCAGAATCATTGGCTCTGAAGAAAGGAATGTTGAAGCTTACGATCATCTTGCTTGCTTGCTTGAGCGAAGCTCTTCAAGCTCTTCCTCTAATTCCTTGATTTGGTGCTTTTGTCTGGACAAAACCTGCTTGGTTTCATTTCCAGTGGATGCAGACAAGGAGCTGCCTTTGGGGGCGCCAGATGTGGCGGACGTAGCAGACAGTGGCTGTACAGACATGGAAAGGTTGAGTGTTGAAGAGGGTGAGGGAAGGCGACTCAAAGGGGCTCGGAGTAGAGCTATGAAGTCTTGCAGTGGTTCTTGTATAGATGGCGATGTACTTGTCATGTGCAAGACAATGGCAGTGTTGTTCCTGAGAGCCGTAAGTAGCTGCTCAAAAATTTCAAGGTCGTAAGTTTGCCTTGGGGTACAGCAACCCCAAAAACCAACCCCCCATTAGCTAACCCGTGGTTCGAATGTGTTAACCAGGGCAGTGAGGGTGCCATACCCAAGCATGGCATGAGAAGATCACCGAAAATGGCTACTAGTGGTAACCTCTGAGCCGATGTGGCAATGTACACCCTTACCTAGCATCAATGGTGCAGCAGGGCCACATTTCCTCGTACATAACTGGAGAATGTTATCATCAGCATTAGTAAATCCTTGCACCTGCAAAGAGCCACACAGACCACAACACCTGGTTGATCTGCCAGTGTTTCCTCAGTTGCCTCTGGGGTTGAACAAGTCCACACCAAGTATCACTCATTGATTAGCATGACTGTAAGCAAATTTGGAATCTTCTTAGGGTCACAGGTCACTTACCGCGGCTTACAGCAACACTGATAACCAATTCCCGTTAGCTAATCAACAATTTGAATATATTGACTAGGGTGGTGAGGTACCCACGATATAGGATGCTAGTGGTAAACTCTGAGCCGAAACCATCATGTGTCAATTCAAGTCCTTACCTAGCGAGGATGTGGAGGAGCGCCGAGTCAATGAATGCAATTATTCTGCATCATCTAGGATGCTTGGTTGGTCCATGTCTCTCCAGCCATCAAACAATGTCATGCCAAGTATCGCTCACTGATCAGTGCAACTGTTAACAAATTCAGGGTCTTCTTAGGGTCACGGGCCACTTACCACAGCTTACAGCAACACTGATAACCAATCCCCCATTAGCTGATTGACAATTTGAATGTATTAGCCAGGGCGCACACCTGGGATATGGTACCATGAGCCTGGGGATCAAGAAGAGTTAGTAGTAGTAATCCCTGAGCCAAAATCATTGACTCACAGTGGTGGATTGCTAATAAATATTTCTATCAATGATTTGGCGTGCATTCACATTACACCTTCCCAAAAAATTACAAACCATGATCTCTTATTGCTTCATATCTCCTCAAATGACTCTAAGCTGAATGCATTCGCAACAAGTACTGTTTGATGCTCAGCACAACCGTGCAGTGGCCCGGGCCATCAGGGTATCAGAAATTGCATAAGATCATCTCTTCTTTGTGCATTGTTAACATTCAGGCGGCAAAGCTCAAAGCCAAACTTCTCCGCACCTACAGGTTGCTTATCAATGGTGACCTCAAGCCACACCAAGGTACTGCTGTACATTTCTATTTCTGTTTGT
This sequence comes from Boletus nobilissimus, assembly GCA_038088815.1. Classification (NCBI taxonomy): domain Eukaryota; kingdom Fungi; phylum Basidiomycota; class Agaricomycetes; order Boletales; family Boletaceae; genus Boletus; species Boletus nobilissimus. The sequence continues at coordinate 125 of JBBPJO010000194.1, read as the reverse complement.
TCCGCTCCATAGCACGAGTTTGACGATCTTGTAGAACAATGGAAAAGAGAAACCCTTAATGCCAGAAAGACAGGTGGGCAAGTGAAAATGTGGGTTGAACACTCAGCTGAAAGTAAGTGATGCAT
>JBBPJO010000193.1:0-21105 GCA_038088815.1 Boletus nobilissimus | reverse complement strand
TTTCTTGTAGCTCATTGAGATATAGATCTGGTGATTTTTGAATGGTACCTAGTAAGAACTATAAAGGTGTTATCAAGATCAATCAGTTCTGAGGACATAGACTCAGATGCATACAAATGGTAACATATCTCAACATCAACATCCTGCAGGTGACAATGATTTGCTCCCTTGTCCTGATCTTTGTCTTGAGACTGGCCCATGATCATCCTGTGTGTTTTGAAGTACAAAAGGATGTGTCTGGCTGAGTGGATAGATAGATCAAGACCCATTGCAATCTGCTTATGATCAAGCAGCCTAAAGAGTTGAATCACACTCCACTGTATCTCCAGGGAATTTTTTTGACCTTGTCCCATTCTTGTAAAGAATTATTTAGCACTCATTCAGCTTGACTGACAGGGAAAGTACTTGACCAAGAAATCCTGAGGTCATGGAGATTCTGAAAAAAAAAATCACAGATTTTGAAACTGGTCAACTTGAGATGTGTTCTCTGGGCTTGTAGGAGTTGAATGGTATGGTTTCCTTGAAATTCTGAGGGCACATTGAAGTGGTGCAGAAGAAAGAAGGGCAGGCATGTTTTTATGACTAATTTTTCCATGCAGCCAAGTTACCTGAAATAGACAGGGACTCACCAGTCTCTTATGTCATGGTGTGATAGGTTCAGATCTTTTCGGATATGGATTCCTCAATTTTTTGGCCTCTATACAGGCTGTACAATCTGGTTCAGACAACAGCATAATGGTGAGTCTATCCACCAGTGTTTCTCATTGCAGTCACTGAAGCTCTTTTGTTCCAATTCCTTGTGTGCATATTAGATGATCACCTATCCCTCATATTACCTGATTTTTAGGGGTTATTTCTCTGAATGTATCTCAGCAATTTGAGATGTGTGTGGTGCTTCCAGAATCAGTGACCCATGAGTAAAACTCAATACACTTGTCAGTTCCTTTATATGTGTATACATATAGCATTTGTATGTCATTGGATGTGTCTATGCCATCCATGAATTGGGTCTCTGTGCTATCTGCCAGCTCAATCTCCTCATTTTCCTGTACATCACATGCTTGTAACACATGTGTTATCTCTTCAGTACTCCCACTTCCCAAGGCTATCTGTGCTCAGTTCATATTTCCACTACTTGAGACTATCTTTCCTCAGTTATCAAACTGCCTTGTAGAGAGTCATTGTCCTCTTTTCTGCCAGCAATTGTCCACTGCATGACCAAGTTTGTGACAATACCCACATTTGGGTCTTCCTTTATATCAGCACTGCTTGGTCACATGACTCTCATATCCACATATTCCACACTGTTTTTGCCCAAACTTCCTCCTTTTGTTGGGCTCAGTTTGTGTGAGCAACAAGTGTTTTTGCTTATCTTTCTTCTCTTGTCTCCACTCATCTGTTAGCATAGCTGTTAGTTCTTTGACCATGATCAAACCAATTCCATCTCCAGTATTAATTCCTCCAAAATAGGACTGTGTGAATGCTTTCCAAGACTTTGGTATATTCATCAGCATCACATGCTTGAATTTATCATTGCTTATGGGATTTCCCATATCCATCATATCATTCCTGAGCCACTTTAGCTTGTTTATGTGGTCAGGTACACTTGTCTCTCCAGGACACTTCACATTCAGTAGATTTCATTCTGTGTTTAGCATAGTTTGCATCCCTCTGGTCTGATGGACAGCTTGTAGGCTACACCACATAGCTGCCACTGTAGGTGCTTTGTTTATATGATCTGTTTGCCTATCCTTGATATTAGTGAGGATTAGAGTCTGTGCCACCAGATTGTTCTCTTCCCATGCAGCTACCACCTCTTTTGAAGTGGTCTGCTCATCAGGTTTCTCAATTGTCCCCATAGCATACCCAAATATGTACTTTATGCAGCCTGAGGAACTTCTCCATTGAGAGTTTCCAGGCATGCCAATTTTTATCCTTGAGCAGCTCTATCCTATAGGATGGGAGCACTCCAAGGTTTCTCTCTTTCCCTTTCTCACTTAGTAAGGTACTAGTAGGTGTGGTCATACCTGCCTGAGTCACTGTTAAGTCTGGTTTCTCCTGGTCAAGTCCAGTGGAGGTACAAGACATAATTGAAACATAAGGGCAGAGGTTTGATGGAGATGTCAACAGAGGTATGGAGGTTGGAGTTGTGAGGACGTTGGTGCAGGACTTATGTGTCGCACCCTTGTCAATCCTCGTGTCCTCATATTTTGGAGGGAAATAGAGTTAGGAGGGAAGAAAAGGAATAAAGGAGAAGAGATCAGACTTGAAAGGGGGGAAATTTCACTGATATTCATAATGAAGAAACTACAAAGAAATACAGAGGGTTTATATACTACAGGTCTGAAGGTAACTCCGGAGCTAGAGTATCTATGTGATGGTGATGTATGCAGAGATGGAGGATGGAGGAATATGAATGCCAGAAAGGCGATACAAACTATAATGGAGAATGTAGACTATAGTGAAAGAAGGTATAGAAAGGTATGAAGTCCAGAGTAGTAACTCCATGGATGTCCAGTGTATTTGACGCAAGGGTTGTCCGGAGTTGGCCAGAATTGGACTTGGTAAAAATTAGGGATATGACAGTCACCTTGAATCCCATCATTCTCAGTTATTCTCTTTGATTGTCTTGCTTCCCTGTAGTGCTATGTAGGGCTTGATAACCTGTAGAGTATTGATACTGTGTATTACTTCAGTACTGCAAAGGTTGGGCAGCAAGGCTCTTATTGGATTGAGTTGAAGACCCAATTAGATTTCTGCTTAATATATTTTTGGTTTATATACTTGTATTTTACTCTCAGTTTCTCTGAATAAACTGGTAACTCAGCTTGCTTAGTCATTGTGGCAAAGTCATACTTCCTCCATCAACACTCTCATAACAGTCTCACTCATCTCACCTTTGTATGAAAGGAGCCAGAAGATGAGCACATCAATGATCTTGGGATCCCATTTGGCTTCTGGACTTGGGACAACATGCATCCCACTGCCATACATCTTTCCCAAATGCTTGACCCAGACCCAGATTCAAGAAGGGCACTACAACACTGGCACGCCAATATGAACTGGTCCTCAGTCATCGAGAACTGGCCACAGAATTTTGAGAAAGATAAACAGGAGGATGCTCCACAAGATGGTGTAGGACAGGAATGGTCAGACAATGAGTTCCTGCAATAGATCAATCAGGATGCTTGATCATAGGACAGGGAAAGTGTTACAATTGCCTTTAACCCCTATTGGGACTTGTCATTTCTTTTTGCTCTCACCCCTATCTATTCTACATGTGCTGGACACATGCCCCTATGTTCCCTATCACACATGCATGCACCACATGCATCTTATCTCCCACTTCTATACTTACATGCTCCCACCTGGGCCGCCTCATGCTGCCACTGTTATGGTTTACTGAGGGAGTACACTTTTTGTCACTTGTCTTTTCATTGTTCGCTCACCTCTCGTCTTGCTCACTATACATTGTATTTGTAGTGGAGTTGTCCTCCACATATACCAGATATGTTCTTGATCTCCTTGACTCACATGGCACCCCACCTATATCCTTATTTAGACTATTCTTCCATTCCCACCACAGCACTTTATTTGGACTTCATGCTGTGGTACACATGTTGCTGCACATACTGTGCATGACACTTTATGACTTGAACTGACCTCGTAGTGCTGCACACTTGAGTCATATGTAGACGGAGACAGAAACCCTTCGGGCTCCTGCTCCTCTTTTCCTTTCTTGACACTATGCACAGACCAGGGGCCTACCATATAAATACCCTCACCACTCTCTGCTGTATTTCCCTTTAAGCTAGTTCTACGCAATACCAGCATTATTCTAGTGACCACCGAGTTCAGTGATACCTGGATAGGTGAGACTGCTTAGGCTTCACATTGTCTTGAAGCTCAGCACTTGGACTACAAACTTCACTTGTACCCTCACTCTTTCTTTGTCCTTGCTTGAGCTTAGTATCTTAGTATTGCAGCATGCTACACTGTGCATTACAAAAGAGCTAGCTTTTCCCCTTGTCCCTACTCTCACATAGAGGACATCTCCCCCAGCCATCATATTCCACCTCGGCAGATTCAGAGCACCCTCCGATTCTGACTCTCCCCCTGAAGATCCCATCTCCCATCTCCCATCTCCCCTCTCCCATCTCCCATCTCCCATCTCCCATCTCCTGATAGGTACTCCTCTCCAGAGAATATCACAGCATATAGGGAACGACAGCATGCTCTCGAAGAAGTCAACCAGAGCCAAGGTTGAAACCACAACTACCTTCCCTCTGTCTCTGAATTAGCTGCCATCCCTCCCTGCCTCTCTACTCTGACCCCACCCAGATCACTGATCCCCCCTGATGAGGAAGTCCCTGTAGTTTTCCACGACATTGACCTGGAACTGACTGTGGCAACATCCCCTGACTTTGACCTGACTCCAGAAGACAATGATATGGTTTCAGAAATAAAGGCCGGCCTTCCCAAGGACTTTTTTGGGGAGGCAGAGGACACTAACAGATGGCTCCTCTTGATGGGAGCCTACTTCACTATCAATGACAAGCTCTTCACGGATACGACCAAATGCCTTACTTTTCTGAATAAGATTAGTAAGGGCCATGGAAAGACTTTCACTGAAGGATGGCTTATGAAACTGGGCAACGCCCAAATACCAAATGAACTAAAGACCTTCAACCAGATCAAACAGGCATTTGAGACTGCTTTCTCCCCCTATGACGTAGCTGCTAAGGCTAGGATTGACCTCTCCAAACTTCGCCAGACTGCTGGAAAAGATTCTGATGGAACCTGGAGCAATGGATTCACTACATATGCTTCCCAGTTCCAGCTTCTCGCCAAGAAGTCTGGAATCACTGACAAACAAACTCTTGTGGAGTAGTTTATTCACGGCCTTAGTCCCAAGCTCACAACTATGATCCTTTCTTGTGACAAGATCCCTGATGACTACAAGGACTGGATAAAGTTCCTCATATCCCAGTACCCTCTTCTCATTTGCACTGAGACCCATACGCAATGGACACAGATAGACATCCGTGAAGTTGTGGTATTCTGAAGGAACACCAGCGAGGTCACCTTTCTCCATAGGGGAGGCAACAGAAGCAGAAGTGGAATGAGCAGAGACATCTTCAGTAGACCAGAGTGAGAGGGCAAACTGGACCGAGCCTTCCATCTTGCAGGCACAATGAAATACAACTGCATTGATGAAAGAGATGTAGGGGGCAGGAAGTCTGGGAGCTTTAGGCAGATCCGAAGAGCATTCCAAAGGTGTGGTGTCGATGTGGGAAGGAACACTTGGAGGTTCGGAGGGTGATATCAGGGTTGGCATTCCCTCTGCAGGAGTTTGGAAAGTGATGCTGCTCGTAACCCAGTCAATCAACAGGTTGTAGCGGGTAAGCCAGCAATGTCTGAGAACAAGGCTGCATGAGGAATCCAACAAGGTTATGAAGAATGTATTGGAGGTGGCAACACTGGAAGTGAAGGAGATTGTCAGATCTATTGTTTGGGAAATTAGGGAAGCTGAGGATCCATCAAATAAACAGAGGTTGATCAGAGGAACTGAGTATGTAGAGATTTGATGTTTCTCAATAAAAGTAGAGTCTATAAAGCAATGTGTAGATCCTGAGTCAATGAGAATAGGCACATCAGAGATATTATGTATGGGGAGAGAGATGAAAGGATGGAGGGAATTCAGATTGGAAAGAGCGGATGTGTTGAGACACAGTTCTGTGAGGGCACAGTTCAGATCAATGTGACTCCCAGCCTGTGCAGATGCTCGAGAGTCATGCTCTATTTTTTTTGCTTCCATAGAAGTGGGGGTCGATACCATGGCTTCCGCAGTTATGGTAGCAGCATGGGCTTTCAATGCCCTAGATGTGAACTTCAGGCAATCTTTGGCAGAGTGTCCACTCTCGACACAGAAGAGACAGAGATTAAACTTTATATGGCACTGACGTTCCTCCAGGAGTTTACTGTCTTTGCCTAGTTTTGAAGAAATGGCATCAGATTTAGAAGGGTTGGTGTTACCCTTTTTATTATTGTTCCCTCCAGAAGAACTGGAGTTGGAACCGGAGGTCAAGGACATAGTGGAGCCCTTGGACTTGTCATCCTTGGGTTTGGAGGAGTTAGTCGGAGCAGAGTTTGACAACTTGCTAGAGGAATTGTTGCCGGAGAAGTTTGATCTGGAGACTTTTGAAGTGTGTGATATTTCTTCCTTGCACTCCCAGTATCTCTGGTCGATCTGTTGGGCTAAAATGTCCATATCTTGAATGTTGTTGGGTTCGCCATGACAAGCAATTTCATCTTTGATGTGATCTGGAAGCCCATTATAGAAACTCTGGGGGAGAGCACTGGGTCCCCATTCTCAGACTTGGTTTGCGAGACAGTTCCACTCAACGATGTATTTGGAAATGCACTGGGTATCTTTCATATGCAGTTGCTTGAGTTGAGCCTCTGCTTCAGTGACAGGGTCATGAGGACTGAAGTTGGTCTGGAGTTTGTATAGGAATGACTGCCAATTGTCCATCCAGAGGGAATGGTTTGCCGGAGGAGCAACTCCAAGTAAGTCTGGCTCAAAATCATTGAGCACCATCCCTTTGAGGTAGGACTGGGTGAAGGTTGCTCTACTCTGGTCCTTTTTGAAGGATTTCTTGTTGGCTTGGAGGTTGATCTTGCATTGCACAACAAAAGAATGGAGTTTCTTCAGGTCAGACCTGTCAAAGGTATTCTTGCGACGGAGAGCCATTTGGGTCATGTTGCAAATAGCAGTAGCGAGTTGGGTAAAAGGCTTGAAAGCCAAGGGGACATTATTTGGTTCATCATCATTCCCAGGATTACCTCTGAAGAGGCATTCAGTATCTGGAGTTGAAGTTGTGGACAAGCCATTGTCTGAGGGGTCAGGATCGTCATCATCACCACCACCACCACCTGCTGCTGCTCTACTGCTTCTGGGGAGTGGAGTTCCAGGGTGATCAGCATCCCAGAAATCTTCTTTGCTTTCCAGTAAGACTCGGAAAAGAGGACCATCATTGAAGGAATGGTCTTCTGGAAGTGAAGTGAGCACAGAGAGGGGTGAACAAGTGCACCATCAGGAAGATGCAGATGGGGCAGCGCGCTGGGTGAGACTGATGAACTCTCCAGGTACTGTATGTGAGCTGCCAAAGGCAGTTTGCAGTAAGTTGGAGTGTGAGGGCCAGGAAGTATGAGTAGTCATGACTGAAATGAGGAGTGTTGACAAGTGTGATTATGAATATACTGTTAAGTCCAGTTCCTCTGGGTCAAAGTCTGGGCGGATGTCCAAGACATAAGGAAAAGTAAGTGCAGGAGTTCAACAGAGATGTTGACAGAGGTACAGAGATCGGAGGTGTGAGGACGTTAGCACAGGACTTATGTGTCACACCCTTGTCAATCCTCATGTCCTCATATTTCAGAGAGACAAGAGAGAAGACAGAAGGAGAAAACTTTGTTGATATTCATAATGAAGAAACTACAAAGAAATACAGAGGGTTTATATACTACAGGTCCGAAGGTAACTCTGGAGCCAGAGTATCTACATGATGGCAATATGTTACGGTTTACTAAGGGGGTACTCTTTTTCCTTTGTTCTTTTGTTCACTCGACTCCTAGTCTCATTCTCTTCACTGTACACAATTGTATTTGTAATGGAGTTGTCCTCCATTATACTAGATATGTCTCCTGACTCCTTTCCATTTCTGTCTCACATGGCACCCTGCCTATGCCTGTACTTAGACTTCCATTCCATCCCACCGCAGTCACCTTATTCGGTCTTCATCGCCTGTGGTATAGCCTTGTTCCTTTTGACTTGTCATGACTTGTATTGACTCTTATGCTGCACATCAAGTCATACTTTGGTGACTCACTTTGACTAGAAGTGCTGCACACTATTACTTTATTTAGAAGGGGCCTACCATATATAAGGGTGCTCTCTCGCCCTCTGTATTTTCTCTTTAAGCTAGTTCTATGCAATACCAGCATTATTCTAGTGACCACTGAGTTCAGTGGGCACATAGTTCATACCTGAATAGGTGAGACCGCTTAGGCTTCACATTGTCTCGAAGCTCAGCACTTGGACTACAAACTTCACTCATACCCTCATTCTTTTCTTTGTCCCCGCTTGAGCTTAGTATCTTAGTATCGCAGCATGCTACACTGTGTGTTACACAATGTACATAGGGACGGAGGATGGAGGAATACAAATCCCGGAAGGGTGATACAAACTATAATGTAGAATATAGACTATAGTGAAGGTATGAAGTCCAGGGTAGTAACTCCGTGGATGTCCAGTGGAATTTGGCGTGAGGTTTATCTGGAGTTGACCAGAGTTGGACTTGTGAAATTTAGAGATATGACACAAGTGTCAAGTGCATGGGCACTGTCTTGAGGCCACTTAACCCTATGGCCTGGGTGTAATATGAGAGAGCAAAGAAAGAATGGGGGTAAAAAATAATAGTGAAAGGAAAGAAAGAAGCAAAAGCAGTGCAACAGAGGTCATCATGGATTAATATATCCATCATCAATCTGTCACCTAGTATAATTGTGATAATAATTGTGTGATTATAATCAAAGCCATTGATTCTTTTTGGAATTCACTAATATACAAATGTTGTGAAATTAGAGCAGTATAGTAGGACTAATTTTTGCGAATTTTTTGGTGGGTTTTTGAGCATAGTTGACATTTTTTTGAGTTGTGTGGTCAGTCAGTCATGCTGCAAGTCAGTCATGAGTCAGTCAGTTGTGATCACATCAGTCAGTCACACATCACACCACAAGTGGACAATGGGCTGAGATAAAAAAGCCACATGGTTCATGTCAAGCAAAAAAGGAAAAAAGGAAGTGGAGTAAGCAAAATACATGAGAAAAGCATTGGATGGGATTTGTAAGTGCTTACACAACCCCATTCTCTGCTCACTTTAAGATCCGTATTTTAGTGCAGACCTTGTCTTGTCTTTTGGTCTCTTCCTTCCCCTACTCACTTTTAATCAATCACTGGATTCCACTTGCAGGTCCAGGGGTGCCCAGAGGGCCATGGTATAATCACTACAAAAGTGTCACTACTCCCATCAAATGACCATATTTGGTTGTTTCTAAAATAGCAGTATTAGCAGGCAATCTTTTGACTTAATTCCACTGGTTCCCTAGACTTTATATATAAACACATTACATGTATGACATATAGGTACCTATTACAGTGTTTTTGAGCACTATATAAAGATCTTAATAGCATAGATTCAATAGCTATTCCACTTTTCTCACTATTTGGAATTTATAGTATTATAAGGGATATTTGACATTAATGCACATTTTGAGTTGGCAGTCCTTTAGATCATATATATACCTATTTCCCATTCACTGTTTAGGGAATTCCTACCACTGTGGAAGTCAATAGTGGCACTCACTTAAGCTATACTTGGGCTATACTCCAGCTATTCCTGAGCTATTTTTCAGCTATTCTGAGAATCTAAAAGTCATTGAACTTTGTGATCTGAGTTTCAATGGTAATGCTGAGCCTATGCCAAAACCAGGCTGGCTGTGATCATGTGAATCACTCACAGTTGTAAAGACTAAGTTCATTGGTTCAACTGAGTGGAAAAATTAGAATAGAACACCAGATATATGTACATAAGCCCAGTCCTGATAACAAGCAATCCACCCCTCCCTTCAGATACTGCCATGCCTCGTGTATCTGAGAAGAACAAACTGCTGAACAGACTCAACACATTACAATTTGACATCATGACACAAAGGCAAGATAACTTATGGCGCTGTGCAAATGAAGATGAGGCTCTGGATGACTCAGAGGCCAATGAAGATGAGGATGATCTGGATGATGAAGACTTGATTTTTATTGCCCCTCTCAATGGAAGCCTACTTCACTATCAATGACAAGCTCTTCACGGATATGACCAAATGCCTTACTTTTCTAAATAGGATTAGTAAGGGCCATGGAAAGACCTTCGCTGAAGGATGGCTTATGAAGCTGGGCAATGCCCAGATACCAAACAAAGAAAAGACCTTCACACAAATTAGACAGGCGTTCGAGACCACTTTCTCCCCCTACAACATAACCACTAAGGCCAGGATTGACCTCTCCAAACTTCGCCAGACTGCTGGAAAAGATTCTGACAGAACCTGGAGTGACAGGTTCACTATGTACACTTCCCAGTTCCAGCTTCTTGCTGAGAAGTCCAGAATCACCGACAGACACACTCTTGTGGAGTGGTTCATCCATGGTCTCAGTCCCAAGCTTGCAACTATGATCCTCTTTTGCAACAAGATCCCTGATAACTACAAGGATTGGATAAAGAAAGCAGGCCAATTCTCCCAACAGCTGTGGAGGATTGGAGACTTACGAAAGGGTTGTTAGACATTATCATTATTGGTTTGCACTCGTCAGATCATGCGTTGTGTTACGTAAGTGACGCGTACTTTAGATTTCTCTATGCTTCCTTCCTTTTCTCCTCAGCATTTCACATCGTTTGGGTGTGCGCTGAGGTATGTTCTTCATCACTCATGATTATGATTCCACTCATGTATATTACCTAGCTCCTTACGTCCTAGGTAATAACATTAGCGTTTCACATCATTTGGGTGTGCGCTGAGCTCCTTATGTCCTAGCTCGATCAGGTTATGAGCCCTGAGCTCAACTGAGCTCAACACGTTCATCCTAGGCACTTGTTCTCGTGCTGTCATCACTCTATTGCCTCATCAATGCCAAAAACATCGCATACACTTGTCTTTATCGCGCATACATTCAACATGGGAAAATACAATCACATTTGTGAACTAACTGGAGCAGAAAATTACCCTCAATGGCGAAAACAAGTGAAACTAGCACTTGAAGGAGAAGACCTATGGTGTCATTGCAGCACCGGGTCCGATCCTCTAAACTTCACCACCTTCGCTTCTGTCCTTCCCACACCTGTTGACGCAAAAGCACCAACCCCAGACAAGTCTAAACAAATCTGTGCATGGTTGGCCAAAGATGCACAAGCCAAGGCACTTATTTATCGCAAAGTTTCCACCATCGTCAGGAGCCTTCTCGATGAGGACAACTCAGCGAGAGAACAATGGATCGCGCTTTCTGACCGCTATGGACGAAAGGATCTACTATCCCAATATGAGCTGCGAGCCAAAATCTGAGCAGAAAAACTTAAGGATGCTAAGGACCACCTCGATATGTTGGAGTCTTCAAAGATGCCCGTCATCGATTTGTCGAAATGGGAGTAACCTATACAACTGAGGAGTCCATCTTCGATCTACTCCAAGGACTCCCAGAAGGACTCAAATGGGAAATATTCCGTGAGATGACGTTCACCAAACTTTCCACGCCAACATCCACTTCCTGTGAAACCACGCCCCCTCCTTCCTTCACCTTTGCCGACGCAACAAAATCCCTTTTGGAAAAAGCTAATGCCATCATTGGACATTGTAAGCTAGCCGGCCCTGGTTCCAAATATGCAGGTGCCGCAATTCCTCACACTAAGGGGGGTACAAACATCAATCCAATGACGGGAATTCATATCCATCGGAACAATCCCCAAGGAATCCGCTGCCTAAATGAGCCATGTGTGGGGAAAGCGGGAGCTGACACACACGACAAGGCACACTGTTACTGGCCAGGCGGCGGTATGGAGGACAAAGCCCCAACTTGGGTAAAGGGCAAACCCGGAAAGAGCGAAACGGCAGCGACAGCCACATCATCTCCCACAACAGAGTCGACCTCGTCCGATTCCCAGAACCATCACAGAGAGTTATCCTGTGCATTCATTCAAGAAGAACCTGATCTTACAGAATTGTGCACATTGACTTTCCTTGATTCATTTGCAATGCTACTCAATTCAGGTGCCACTTCTCACCTCATTAAAGATCGTGGTCACTTCTTTGACTTCACCTCTGAGGATCATACACCGGTGAAAACGGCAAACTCTGGGACACTCTCAACTTTAGATCGTGGGACTTGTCTTGTCGAGCTCACCCTCGGGAATGACACCTACCAAATGACGCTCAAAGACTGTCTCCACGCTCCTTCTGCAGTACTCAACCTTCTATCCATTGGACGAATGCTTGCTTCTGGATGGTCTTGCGATTTTCATGGCGCTGGTCCTGCCTCTGGTCCAACATGTCATTTATTGTACAAAGGGGACAACCTGGGCATGCTCCCTCTCACAAACAGCCTATGCTATGTCCTGCTTCGTTTCATCAACTGTCATACAGCGCAGATCTCCACACCAATGTTCCGTCAGCTATGCGTGGCTGCAGTCTTGCCTGCCATTCCAAAAATGAAACTGACTTGGGACCTCTGGCATGCGTGCATGGGACATCCTGGTGGTGATTCTGTAAAACGCATCCTCACCGCTGCGCCTGGAGTCAAAGTGGATACCACCAAACCACTCAACAGGTGCGAAGCCTGTATACTCTCGAAGCACGCCAGGAAACCACACCCTCTGTCCACCCATCGTGCAGAACGCATGCTCGATCTCATTCACTCGGACATTTGTGGTCCTTTTCCCACACGCACACCACACAGCAAACTCTATTTCATCATGTTTCTTGACAATCACACTCACCTAATCAACGTTCAACTGCTTGCCAGCAAAGATCAGGCACTGGACGCTTGGCGAATCGTCAAAGCACAATGGGAAAATCATGCTGAACATACAGTGAAACGTTTCAGATCGGACAACGGCAGCGAGTTTATCAGCTCTGCTTTTCAAAAATCACTCCGAGAGGCAGGCATTGTCCATGAACGCTCTGTTCCTTATGCTCATCAGCAAAACGGCAAGGCCGAATGCACCATCCATACTCTCCAAGGTCGTGCACTCGCCATGTTGCAATTCACCAAACTACCATCTTACCTATGGGGTGAAGCAGTACTCACAGCTGGTTATTTATGGAATTGCACTGAATCCATAACACTCCCCCCTGGCAGCACCCCATTTGAAATGGTAAACAAGCAAAAGCTGGACCTCTCTCACCTTCGTGTGTTTGGTTCTTGTTGCTGGGCACGAATTCCCCCAGAACTACAAACCAAATTTGGTCCTCAATCGCAATGCGCCATCTTTCTAGGCTACCCAGAGAGCACGAAAGGATACCGTGTACGAGATCTCACCACAGGCTCTTTTTTCAATGCCCGTGATGTCGTCTTTGATGAGCGCCCTTCCTCCCTTCCACCAGACTCTGATAGCGAGGAAGATGAAGATCACCTCTCCACTCTTTCCCCCACCGAGCGATCACATTCATCCAGCCCAACTGTCTCTACAAACGATGGCCCAGTTGCTGCGCCAATGACACCAACGCCGCCTCCAGTCTCGCCCATTCCCACCCTTTGCCGCTCCACACATCGTTGTGTTTTAACCGAGAAAGGTGCTGCCTGGGTTGCCAACCTTGCAGCGACCAATTCTCGTTTAAAAACCCTGACTGAGCGCCGTGGGCAAATGGGTTCTGGCGATCACTCCTCTCCCACTACATCAGATGAGAGCCTTTGAGCAATTGACTCTCTCCTTCCAATAGAGTCTGACACTGCCATCCCTGATCAAGTCGTCAACGCCGTCATTGAGGAACAAGTGCACATCACCATCTGCAGCAATTGTCATCGTGATCCCATGAGACCAGGTTATGACATGAAGATCCCGCCCACAACCTACGACGAAGCGATCTTGAGGACTGACAGGGAGGACTGGCTAGCGGCTATGAACAAAGAACTTCGCACAATGGAGGAGATGGGTGTTTATCATTTGGCTGAACTCCCGACCGGACGGAAAGCTATTGGGTGTCGGTGGGTATTAGAGTTTAAGGATGACAACAAGGGTGGCCTGTCTACAAGGCTCGCCTGGTAGCGCAAGGCTTCTCACAGGTCCCAGGGGTCAATTATGGTGCTATGTTCACCCTGGTAATCAAACCGGCATCAGTGCATCTCATCCTGGCATTTGCATGCCAACATGATTGGGAATTAGACACCTCTGATGCCAAACAGGCTTTCCTGTGGGGGGTACTTAAGGAGGAGATCTACATGCGTCAGCCCAAAGGTTTTGAGAATGGTGATCTCATCTGGCTAATGCTTCGCACCATTTACGGCCTCAAACAATCCGCACTGGAATGGTACGGACAAGTTTGCGCTGTCATGGCTGACCTGGGGTTCACTAGATCTGAAATGGACCATGCATTGTTTTACTACGATGAACTCTCCTCCACCCCCAACAAAGTCTGTACACGATGCTTCCTCGGGTGGCACATTGATGATGGCATGGCCACGTCAAACAACCATGCTTTTCTCGTCCACGTTAAAGCACGCATTGCTGATCGTTTTGGTTTGATGGACCTAGGTCCAATCTCAAAGTACTTGGGGATGCAGGTAGAACAGGACTGATCTGCCCACGTCTTATCGCTCCACCAAATGGAGTACATCTCTTTCCTGCTGCAGGAATACGACCTGACAGGTTGCAATCCCATACACCTCCCTGCTGACACAAAGCACCCTCTTGGAGACCCTGACGCAATGCACCCGGTCATTTCAGATCTCCATCAAGCATACATGAAGCTCATCAGGGAATTAATTTATCTCTCTGTCAACACACGCCCAGACATCGTGTTCATTGTCAGTCTCCTCGTGCAGCACACAGCCAACCCTGACTCACATCACTTTGCTACAGCCAAATGCGTCCTCCATTACCTAGCCAGAACTGCAGATCTCAAACTACGGTATGAGCACCAGCATGGTGGTGCCACTCTCCATGCATACGCGGACGCAAGCTGGGCCAACGAATCTGGTTGGCGCTCCACTACCGGTTATGCCTGGTTCTTTGCAGGTGGACTCATATCGCATGTCTCCAAATGCCAAATGATCATCGCGCTCTCATCCACTGAGGCAGAATACATTGCAGCAGCACATGTCTTACAAGAGGGCCTCTGGATTCAGTCCCTGCTCTCCGAGCTCGGAATTGTCTTCCCAGAGCCCACTCCTGTTTACTTAGATAATTCCGGAGAAATTTCTCTTTCAACTGCTGCATGCTTTCATCAGTGCACCAAGCACATTGACACATGTTATCATTTCATACACTTTCACATAGATTCTGGGTCCTTCATTCTTCACTGGGTTCCTTCTCACAGCGACACAGCAGACGTTTTCACGAAAGCTCTGTCTTGTCCTGTTTTTTCAAAGTTTCATTCAAGTCTTGGACTCGTGTCTCACTGAGGGGGGTATGTTAGACATTATCATTATCAGTTCGCACTCGTCAGATCATGTGTCGCGTTATATAAGTGACGTGTACTTTAGATTTCTCTATGCTTCCTTCCTTTTCTCCTCAGCATTTCACATCGTTTGGGTGTGTGCTGAGCTCCTTACATCCTAGCTCAATCAAGGGTGTCCCCCATATACTGGCACCCTCTTCTCATTCGCACCGAGATCCGTATACAATGGACATAGATGCCGTATGCCTATTGCCAACTCAGCACACTGAGTACATGCAGAGCAACAAGTGCTTTATCTGTCATAAGGTTGGCTGTAGGTCCTCCAACCACACTGGATCCAGAACCGACCGGACCTCACGTCCCCGCCTGACCACATCCTCCAGATGCACCGCACATCCCACTTACATACAAAGTCCTGCAACAACGGGCATGAACCACCACCACCATGGAGGAGGATGATGAACTCTCAGCTTATCTAGAAGGAATGGGTAGCACTGAGAAAGGTGCCACAATTAAGATCCTCAAAACTGCTTTCGGGGAGGGCAGCTTGTCTGTGGACAAGGAGGAAGGCTACCAAGCCATGGCTGAGGTAAGAACGGCCACTTACCAAGAGTGCCAAAAGGAAGCGACCAGGGCAGCACCACAAGCCAGGGCTGTACAGTCTGGACCATGGAACAATATATTTTCCGCTATCGCGCTGGCAGACCTCTGGACCACCACCCCAGAGGAAGTCCCAGATCATTATCCGGGCACATACCCTGATGACATATCTATCCAGTGAAGGGTGGACACAGATGCAGCTACTCCCAAGGGTCAAGGGATGGGGCTTGGACCGCAACCTTCTTCTCAAGAGACTGCCACAAGAAACACAGTCAAACATGGAATCAAGGTGGTAAGAGCGGTGAGAGAAGGAGTAGAGGCATGTGAGATACCTGGAACTGACCAGGACACTTGGCCTGGAACTGGAACCGACCAGCATCCCAGAACACCTGGAACTAACCAGGGTTTTTGAAAGGCAGGAATGGGTCAACGTCATACCCCACCTATAATATTTCTCACAGATGTTCTCCAGTGTTTGTGTCAGGAAGTAGCTTGCAATTGATCACTATGCCCATTATTCTCTATCCTCCTGACCGCACTGTGTTCAAAAGTGTTGACATGAAAGTCCTCATTGACTCTGGGGCAACCAGTTGTTTTATTGACTATGCTATGGTAGTGGCATGCAACATACCCACTACACGACTCAAGACTCCCCTGTGGGTGAGCAACGTCGACAGATCACCCAATAAAAACGGCCTGATACAAAAACAGGCATTGGTGCTAATGCAGCTCAGAGAAACCACCAAACTCCAAGACTTCCTTGTTATTGACTGTGGCAAGGATGAGATTATCCTAGGGCTCCCATGGCTCTGAGATCGCAATCCAGAGATTAACTGGAGTACAGGAACCGTTCATATTCATGATATGGAACTGACTGTACGGGAATGAACGAGGGAACAAGAAGACGTCGCGGCCGAGGCCCATACTATCAATGTCTTCAATAGGAAATGCCAGATGAACAAAATACAGCAACGAAGAACTCTGTGGTGGAAGCAAAATGTCGATCTGTTACTCACGGCAAGGACCAATGAGGTTCATCTGAAGGTACCTGACATGAACCCAACTATGCAGTGAGAGGAGATACTGGGGCTCATAAAATATGAGGAGGATGACAATGAGGAGCCAGCCAGACCCTGTTACAGTTTACTGAGGGGGTACTCTTTTTTCCTTTACTCTTTTGTTCACTCAACTCCTAGTCTCATTCCCTTCACTGTGCATGGTTGTATTTGTAATGGAGTCGTCCTCCATTATACCAGATACGTCTCCCGATTCTTCCCTACTTCTGTCTCACACAGCGCCCTGCCTATACCTATATTTAGACTTCCTTTCCGTTCCGCCACAGTCACCTTATTCGGACTTCACCGCCTGTGGCATAGCCTTTATGTTTCTGACTTGTCATGACTCATACTGACTCTTGTGCTGTGCATTAAGTCATACTTTAGTGACTCGCATTGACTAGAGGTGCTGCACACCATTACTTTATTTAGAAGGGGCCTACTGTATATAAGGGAGCTCTCTCGCCCTCTGTAGTTTCCCTCTAAGCTAGTTCTATGCAATACCAGTGTTGTTTCTAGTGACCTCTGAGTTCAGTGAGCACTTAGTCCATACCTGAATAGGAGAGACCACCTAGGCTTTGCATTGTCATGAAGCTTGGTACTCAGACTACAAACTTTACTCGTATCCACATTCTTTTCCTTGTCCTCGTTTGAGCTTAGTATCTTAGTACCACAGCATGCTATGCTGTGCGTTACAGTTGATCCATTCTAGGGATCTTACAGCAGTTTGCAAAAGTCTAGGGAAAACAAAATTTAGAAAGTTGTGCCTCGGAGACTGCCACGAAGGACCCCAAGTGTGGCTGAGTGGTTTTCATAGTTTGTATTACCTACTACCATGTCTGACCAACCTACCATGTCCAACGAACCAAGGGATTATGCCTTTACAGTTGCCCTCACTGTATACTCTGCCCTCAAATAGTCATCCTCATCCAAGGGGAAGACCACTGCTGCGAAGTGACAAGAGAAGTCCATCAAGACCAAGGAGTTAGTTTTCCCACTCAGTGAAGAAAACTATGTCGACTTTCTGGAAAGTATTTTGGAGAAGCACGGTCAAACCCAATACAAGGTCTCTCACAAGCAATCCTTCCCATTCAAGTTTACAATGCTGAAGATAAAAAAGTATGAATTCATGATTCAGTGTTGTTGCTGACCCTCACAAAATTTTTAGCCAGCATGCTGAAGCAATGGACATTGACAACATGTCAGACTACAAGGAAATGGTATGAAAGATCCATGATGGTGTTGGTGACTCTGGTGTGGTGACAAAGATTACCGTTGACATGAAGCACATCAAGAAACTCTTGTTGCATCAAGTACATGGCCGAGCTGGAGACGATGAATCATCTGGGTTGGATAATGACCAGGTATCACATCTTTTCACCATGGTTTGAAGGATTTCTAAGATGATTCCAACAGACAGGCCTGGCGCTCAGACCGGCTTCAAATCTAGACACACATCTTGCTCAATGGCACATCAAGCTCGCAAAGAAGTACAAGAATGATTACGATGAAGGGCTTACATACATTACACCATCAGGCATCAGTATCCCGCTTACTCCGGCCATGGTGCTCGATTGGGCATGCGCTCTGGTATGTATTTCACATTGAATCTATGCTAAAAAAAACTCTAAATGGTCCATAGGAAGAAGGCCAGGCAATGGTGAATATGCCTCCAAACATTCCTTCGTTTGACACTGCCAACAAGGCGCCATTCTTGCACCTGGCACACAAGGCACAGGCCCAAATGGCTTCACAGCTGTCATCTCCAAACCCTGCTACGGACATCAACTTGCTCATGTCAGTGCTCCTCCTCCAGATGATTGCAAACCTTTCTCAGTCAACAGGAACTCATACTCCGCCTGTTGCTAATCCAACGCCGCCTACTTCAATTCCAACAACACCTGTTCACCATGCATCAGCAAAAGCCACTACTTCTCCTCCTGTCCCATCCCCTTCTCAGCTTGTGCAGTTCCTTGAGTATGCAGAGACTGAGCTTCACGTTCTCAATGCTACAGCATTAGAGTGGAGACTTGCAGCACAGCACATTGGTCCTAACATTCTCCCTGAAATTGACAACAAGCTCAGAGATTGGAATCCCAGCCGGTGATATAGTCTGTCTCAAAAAGGGATCAAACTGTTTGGTGGAATGGTCCTGATGCCAAGCGCGAGCATAGCAACACTGGTCAGAGCTCAGCAAGTCATCTGAAGTCTCCAACTCGCCCTCGTCAGAAAAGGGTTGCATATGAGAAGAGGTATCATGACAAAGGTGCTAGCCACTTCACTGGATCTCCTATGATCGCTGGTGATGACAATGAAGACAAGGACAAAGACTATGATATTTGGTATGAGTCTACCAAGCATCAAAAGTGGCTTCCTGTTCCTAGAGGATTCATTATGTGCGAGGATGCTGAAGAGGACAATGAAACCTGTTGATCAAGCACCATGTAGTAGCTCTCAATGCTGCTTATATTACTTACTAGTAGTAGTGTAGTTTACCTTATATGGAAATAGTCACACGCTCACTGTAGTATATAAGTTAGAACTTAGTCGACTGAGTTTGAATATCATCTTGTGTTTTTACCACAACCATCGCTTGCAGCAACACCCTCTAACTCTTGGTGAGTGTCAGGTATTCCTCTACCATATACCTGTTGCTTCAACAGGTTATGAGCCCTGTCAGTGCACTGTGGTGTGCATTGAAAAACTGCACCTACATGTTGCTTGACCTCATTGCTCACCATTGTTGTGCATTCATTGTGCTAGAGAATGTCGTAAAAGACTGTTCCTATGCACTGGATGGCGCCATGGTAATGAACCTATGCTGGTATTGCATGCTAACACTGTTGCATCCCAGATACTTTTTATAATGTCGCTTTCTCTCAAAGATGTCTCCATCCCCGTCTTCAACAGGACCAACTGGCAGGCATGGTGGCCCTCTATGAGCTCCTACCTCCAGTCTACTGGTTCTACTTGGGCCCTCGAGCTCTCTCGCCCGGCGCCACTTATGGCAATGAGCGACAGCAAGGACCACAACAACTGGATCCAATGGATCAAGGTGAATGACCAGATGATAGGGGTGATAAAGATGAGACTCTCAGAGCCCATCTGAGCAAAGCATGCCGCCCTCACGGATGCTGCCACACTTGTGAAGGTGCTCCACAACAAGTACACTATGCCTGGTCTCTCCGGCATGTACACCATCTTTAAAGAGCTCCTTGAGCTCTCGATCCCGTCCTCCTCTCATCCCACCCCTGCCCTTGACAAGGCAGCAAACCTCTTTATGAGGTTAAAGGCGGCTAGCTATGAAGTTCCTAATGGCATCCAGGTGATGCTGCTCCTCAGCAAGCTCCCTTCTACCATGGACATTGTCCTCCAGATGATGATCCAAGCCAAGGACACGGCTGGCAAGCCGAAAACCCCCACTGTCGCAGAGATTCACAAGGCTGTGGTCCTGTCATGGGACCAGCACCTTCTTAGTGGCAAGGGAAAACAACCTGCACAGGCCAATAAAATTTCGGCTGTGAAGTGGAAGGGTGATGACCTGAAATTCCAACAGCAGCAGAAACCCCAGCAGCAGCAGCAAGGGGAGACTAGTGCTGAAGGATCTGGGAAGAAAACCCAGTGAGGCAAGAAGAAGAGCAAGTCACAGGACGACCACACTCACATCGCCTCCCCCACCATTATCACCTATACAGGTGGTAAAGAGTGCATGGTTGATTCCCGCACCCTTGCGCACCAATCCCTTCAGGCGTACCAAGGCTCTGGCAGTCCCCCTGCCGATACCCGCATCCAAGAGGCCTTCACCCTCGCTCACCGTCTTGAGATCCAACCGTCTTGTGAGACAATAAGGAAGCTTGACGAACAAACAAGCCAAGTGAAATGGGTGAGTGAACCAAATTAGATCCTCAGAAATCCCGACCTCATTTACAGTTTGCCTGGTCCCACATCCATCTCTGATGCTCGTGACATACCTGACGATCAGCGCATCATCATCGCGCAGGCGTGAGATAGAACCACCGCCCCAGTCCTCATGGGACACAGATGACATGGTGGACATCTATGGCTCTGATGTCGACGGGGAGATTGCTGACACGGCTGGGATTGAGGACCTGTCGTGGCCTCGTATGATCAGGCAAGTGATTCATTCCGCAAACCTTACTCAAGCTGACATAAATCACCTACATGCATTGTTTCCAACAAAAGTAGTTAATGATTTTATGTTGATGGCAAAGGA